>JAWWTY010000088.1:71691714-71712975 GCA_035222235.1 Margarornis squamiger | reverse complement strand
TCACATATTTGGCTGGTGAGTAAAAGTCTTACCTACTCATGACAAAACCAAGAATATATTCTATCCCCAGTTGTGGGCAGGCACCCTCTAACCTCATGCTGCCCTCGCAGACCTCATCTGACATGACTTGGCTGAACAAGAACACACATGGTCCATCTCATCCATCAGGGTACTATGTACTCTACTCATGGAGACACCGTGTGCACCACCTTGTCCATCCAGGTATCACATACTCCACTGCCCCATCCAGGCACCACGTGGCCCACCTCACTCATGCAAGGCACCATGTGCTTCACTGCTCCATCCAGGCACCAAGAGACACTAGTCCCAAGCACCACAGGTGAGCCTCTGCCTGTGACAAGCAGGCTGGAGAGGCTCACGACCTGCCCACCAAGCCCAGGAACATCCCTGTGCAGCAGAGCAGGACTCAGCAGTCAGATCTCAGGATGCTGTGGAGCACAAGGATCCAAATCCACGGACATAGATGGTTGTCAGCCACCTGCATCAGTGCAATGGACTGAAGCCTGGAGGATCGGGAAGATGTCACTCTTTCTCTGCATGTTGCTGATCATGTTTCTAGCATGCTGGAGGGTAGGCACTAACTGTGCTGACCCCTGCATGATGGGGCAGGAGGAGATCGGGGAGCCTGGCGTGGGCACTGAAGCTTGCTGACTGCAAGCACCATGCTGCCTGTGGTCCTGCTCTTGACATCCTCACCCATCGATGACGACTTGCGTGTGTTTCTCAAAGGGTGTTCCATCTCCACCCACTGTGCCCCATGTGAGCACCAGGCACTCCAAAGCACCGGGTAGGAGGTTGCTTCAGCGACAGCACATAGTTTCCCACAGTTCTCTGACCCCTGAGTCAGCCTGGATGGGGGCTGCAAGAAAAAATGGTGCAAATGGTTCCAGAGGTCCAGAGAAATCACAGCCCTGGGGTATCAGCACTTGTGTGACCACCCAGCCAAACGCATCCACTGCTAACAATTTAATTCACATTTACTTAAAATACTTTACGGTAAATACACTAAACCCATTAAATGAGCACTCCCACATTGGAATTATTATTTATTTAACTCCTTATACCTGCTCCTCCCTGCTGCATGCCTCTGCCCAGCTCCCACCACCAGCACCATCCCACCCCTTTCCACCAGGTTCCCACATGGTTCAAACCGGCTGGTGAACGTGGACGAGGGATTTGAAAAAGGAGCATGAGGCAGACAACAGGGCAGGTGAGCTGAGACTCACACGCTTCTTGGTTTAACCTGTAATCATCCCCCGGGGGCTGGGGCTGTCTGAGAGAAAAACTTCCCTTTGCTCTCCAGCCGGTTTCCCCCGTATGGGGCGAAGCCGGGCAATGAAAGCAGCAGTTCCTGCTGGAAAGCAGACAAAGAGTCTGCTTGATTTCCTAAGAGAAGAGGCTGCATGCCAGAATCTGCCCGGCCAGTCATATAATACCCAGCCTTAGTTGCGAAAGGCTTCTCAGTTTTGTTTCTGGTGCTGGACTGGCTGCTTTGCAGACTGGTGGAAGATATGGGGCACCTTCCCTTCTGAATTTCTGTGTCATGCCGAGAGAGGAGCACTGGGCAAGGTCTTCTGCATGGCCAGCATGCCCAGGTGGGCTCAGGGAGCCGAATATTTCCATAAGCAACTCAAAATAAATTTCAGGGTCTGCTCCTGGAAGTGCTGCGTGTGGTGTGGGCATTGCAGTGCCTTGCAGGGTGGCTCTTGAGTGTGACTGGTTTCCATGACATGCTACTGGGACCCATCTTCCCTGGCCTCCATGGACTCAAAACCTGCTCTTTGCATCTTTGCAGAGGTAAGCATCATAAGCCCCGTGGGGTGGGCATGCAGTGGCTGAGGGACCAAAGAAGCCCCAAAACTGCAGCTGTGCCTCATCATGGACAGGATCAGCTTGGTCCGCCTGAACAGCAATGGATGTGTGTGCATGAGGTGCAGACCACCAGGAGCAAACCAGAGAACTCAGCTGATGGGACTCACCCAAAATATTTGGGTTTACTATCTGCTTTCTGAGATCACCTGGGCTGCTGAGAAGCTAAAGTGCTTACTTGGTGTTCTCAGGGGTGCCCACACCATGAGGAGGGCAGGAGAACCTGCCCCACCACCCCTTATCACCAAACCACGCAGGTTCAATTGTATTCTTCAGCAATTTTCCCCAGGAGATGGGGTGGGGAGCAGCCCAACACATACATTACGCTTTCCAGCTACAATGATACTTCTTGTGCACGACACGGCACTAATTACTGTGTATGATATCGCTTGCAAAATGACACATAAGCAACGCCTGCCACTAACTACCCCCTAGAATGCAGTGTTTTATGATGCTTCGGTGATGACTCCAGTGTGAGAGCACGGAAACCTTGAAAATATCCACCGAGGGCCATGGAGAGGCCGGGGTAAGACTTGGGGAACACTGGGCTGACCGCAGCCCACACGCTGCTCCCTGACGGGCATCCCGGGTTCATCCGTCGGGGTGGCAACACGCACGGACACCCAGGCAGCCCCGGGCAAGAGGCTCCAGCCTTGCAACCACCCCACGATCTCTGCCCACAGGAATGCTTTTCATCTGCACCTAGGTCACCAGGAGGTGCCTGCCAGTGTTCCCCCGGGGAGTGTGGACCACAGGCCACAGGGAAACCAGCGTGCTGAGAACGCACTGCCCAGGTATAGCAACTGGGTCATGGGTGTGAAACAAGGCAGTGGGTGCAAATGGAGACATGTCTTCATTAGGAAGGGAAAAAAAACCACAGATATTCGTGCCACTTGGAGCTTAAGCAGAGTGGACATGCTGTATTGGAAGTGCAGGAGAGATGGTGCTACCCAGTCCTGCTTTTAAACAGAAGAGCCTTTGGTCAAGGGTTGTGATCACCATGAAGACCCTCTTGTAAGGGGGTTTATAAAAAAAATGGGGGCAGAGATTTTAGTGCAGCCTATAGCAACAGGACAGGGGGTGATGGTTTTAAACTAAAAGAGGGGGAATTCAGACTAAACAGATCAAAGAAATTGCACTGAGGGTGGTGAGGTCCTGGTATAGATTGCCCGGAGAAGCTGTGGCTGCCCCATCCTTGAAGTGTTCCAGACCAGGCTGGATGGGGCTTGAAGCAACCTGGGCTAGTGGAAGGTGTCCCTGCCCATTGCAAGGGTTTGGAACGAGATGCGCTTTAAAGATTCCTTCAAGTTCTATGGTTCTATCATCATTCCCTACAACCAGCAGCATGGTTAAGGCACACGACCCTGCAGGCACTCTTAGTGCTCTAATGGACCACAGCTGGGGAACTCCTGCCCCCAAAACCTCCTGGAACCTTCACAGTCTGCTAGGTGGGTCCTCCTGGGAGCACAAGCAAGTTCTGCTGTGCTTCACGGGTTCTCTGCAGACAGACATCAATAGCAATTTACTGCTTTTCCAGCGGCCCCTTATCGACCTACTGTCGAAAGTCTTTAAGGAAGATGCCTGAGATAAGATCCATGGGACTAAAAGGCTCTGCATGGGGAGAGTCACGCACTTCTCTGAGCCACGGGCAATGCAACAGCTCCATTTTTCTTATTGTCACAAGACACTGGGTAGTGAAAACAGCCAGGACTGGGGAAAACACGAAGTACAAACCAGGGTGCGGAAGATGAGTAATTACAAAACACTCCACCACAAGGCCAGTTTCAGGATTTCTACAATTTGCTCCTATCAGAGTATCACCTCCTTGACCCAGGACATCAGAAGGTCAGCTGAGCTGATGCTGTGCCCACCAACCAGCTGTGTCAGGGCCACCCTCTCTCAAGGGGTACCAAGTCCCTCTCTGGGAGGAAAGGAAGTCAGATGAGACTTCTCTCTAGAGAAGAAACAGGTGAGCACCTGGAAACATGCCTTTAGAAGGACACAGGCAAAAGTGACACCTTCTCTGCTGTGAGGTGGCCCAAACACATAGTTTTGGGTAAGATCTAACCCTTATGAAGCTGTCTGTGCTGATCCCTGCAGGAGGCACAGGCTCTGCTGTGCTCCAAAATGTGATTTGTTGGGATTTGAAAACACAGCTGAGCTGGGAGAGGCAGGCTGTGTCCAGCTGCCTCCACTAGCAATGGTGCTTCTCTCCACACACCCTTCTGCTCATGCCTCTCTGGGGATCTTGGAAGCCTTCAAGCCTATGGAAGATGCACAAAGTGCCACCAGCTCATGGTTATCATGGAGGGATCCCTCTTTGCAGTTGCTTGAGTGGGGTGTTGTGGTCTCAGCCTGGGTGAGAACATCCTGACAGCAACTCTTGCTGATCCCACAAGCAGGTGCCCAGATGAGGTGACTCATGGGGGAAGGAGCTCTGTGCTGGAGCTGTTTGCGCCTGCATGGCTGCAGCAGAGCTGAGCCCATACCAGGCACTTTCCCTAACTTATTCTGGACAACTTAAAGGAGTTTTGGTGGCACTAACTCCTTTTACAGTGACATGCTTCTCGGAGCCGAGGAGGAGATTCTGTTCTATTACACAACCAGAACTCCCTGGGAGGAGGGTAAGAAGAGATTAGCTTGTTTATTGCATCGAGTAAACCAAATGGTTGGTTATCCTCCTTGTCAGGCTCCTGAGGAACTCAGAGATACTTAACAGTGAATTGAATTAAGGCCAGAGGAACAAAATCCTGTACCCAGTCGTGGGAAACTCCTCCTACTCCTTTCCACTGTAAGACAAGGGAAACCATGAAACATGACTCTCTCTCCCCAGATCTGGAACGGCAGAAGGGATTCCAGCAAAGATGGAAACCATTAAGAGGCAATTAGTGGAGACAATGATGAAGAAAATCTGGTCACTCATCAACCCAGACACTGCAACCCAACAGTAGCCTGGTGGTTACACATCCCCTGGCTGGAGGTGGACCTTCAGGACCTGAAGGTGAGCGAGGTGGACGAGCAGAGCCACCCAGTCTGGGCGCACAGGGAGTTCGAGCCACCCAGACGACTGGCTTCATCCTGCCCGGCTGAAGACATAATAACCCTGGGAGAGGAGGATGTGATCTCATCCCAAGGGTCCCGGGGAAACACAAAGCATGGAAAGAAACGGTGGCGAGACCATCGTGCTTGATTGCAGCGGGCTCCACCCTGGCTGGCCGGAGGCTCTCCGTCTTTCCTGGCTCTGCTGAGCAAGAGAGTGCATGGCGGCAGACGCAAATAGTTGTGTTTACATCCCATTGAAAGGGTTTTTGGGAACTAACAATGCCTGGTAAGGAGGGCGAGGGAGAAAAACAAAGCCACGCGAGGAGGAGGGACCATCCTGTGAGATGGTATCTAGCTTCATTTCTTTATCTGCCCAAATTGCTTCCTCTGCCTTCTCCGTGGGTCCCAGAGAAACAAGGGTGGCATTTCCCCTCCCCTATTCGAAATACGCCACCATGGCTTTAATGCTGGGACTAGATGAGTCCTGTGGCTTTCCAAGAATATGTTCCTGTATGTAAAAGATTCAGCAGGGCAGCTGGGCTTGAAGCCCTCCTTGGTTTGCCCTGTCCCCATCTGCTCCCAAATAACACCTGATCTCCTTCACCTTAACTCTGCCCTTTGACCAAGATGACCACGACTAAAGGAAATTTTTAATTTTTTTTCCCAACCAAGCTGCATTCACAGGAGCATTTTAGCTATGGGGGTCTGTGGTCATGGGAGATTCTTGTAGAGTTATTTATATATTTATGGCACAGTAGGCGAAGAGGAACAGGGGCATCCACCCCTGCTCAGAGCATGGGCCTACAGACAGTCACCCATCCCTGCTCTTTGCAGACCCTGCTCCTGCACTCCGCCTCCTGTCATGGGTCTGAAGGTCCATGTCAACCTACACATCAGCATGCCACACTCACTCCAAATTCCAGGCTTTTCTCCCAGCTCTTCCCTGTTTTCAACCCTCATGTTATGGACTTCCCAAGAAACTTCCCCACTTGTTTCTCTCCTCATTTCTTCTTCCTTCCTTCCCATGTCCCTGATCTCCTTTTTAACTCCTTCCCTGAAATCCCTTGCCCACAGCCCTCATCCATCCTCCATCCCTTCCCCACACAAACCACTTCTCAGCTTGTCCCAGTCCCACTGGACTGGAGTCTGAACACCTGGTTTTTGCAGAACCAGATGGAGGGGTACCAGAAGGGCACTTCTATGAGGAAATATTTTCACTGTTCAGATGTGGCCTCATGGAGCTACCTGGGTGGATGGGTGGAGTGGAGTCAAGATCTATCTCCCTTGCTGTATTTGTTCATTTGATACAGCAAAAATTCTGCTTCATTCTCTGACTAGGAGACTAATATTAAAAATCCCAGCATCTCATTATACTGTCAAAGACCCTTTCTTCAACTCAAAGGGCTGATGCTTTTTAAAAAGTGAGAGTGATTAAAAAAATCCAACACAACCCACGTTAAAAGATACAATTTTCTTTTCCAAGCAGCACCACCCTCCTCGCTCATCCGACTGCAGCCAGGAAGGTTTTCCTTTCTCTTCCTCTGAAGGAGACAGTGAAAAGGCAGTGCCCTCTTGAAGTTCAGACGTTAATTACTGTGTTAGAATATTTTGCTAAATTACACAGCATGGCCTCAGGAGATAACAGGCACTAAGAGGAGGGAGGGGAGTGGATACCCGTCTACATGCTGCACCGCAGACTCAGACGTGGGGGGAAGGCAATTAGACGGGGAGTATTTATCCTCCCTGCACCACCACCCCGAGGCTTTCAGTTAGCAGCATGTACCCAGCCAGGGAAGCGATGGGAGCGTGCCAAGATTTTAAACGATGCCGAAATGGGACTGTCTCTGCCAACCAGACTGGAGGTAGGAGACAACTCCTGCAGAGAAGCAACTGTCCTGCCTGCTGCCAGCCTGACGGGTCTGATCCCTGCTGATTCAGAGCTCCTGCGAGGTGCCCTCAGTCCCCAGCGCTGGTAATAAGACCCTAAAAAGCATCTATCTTGGGTCAGGTCACTGACCACCTTTTTCTTTTGGGGAAACCCCCAGGGTACCCATCCAGCCCCAGCAGCAATAACACCCCCCAAGTTGGAGGGATCTCTGTGAATTGACCCTGCAGCCACATCCTCCTGCATGAAGCAGCTCTGTAGTTTAATTAGTCTTTCTGTGATGAGCTGCTTCCCGGGGTTTGCTCCAAACCTGCCCCAACAGCCCTGCTTAATGCACCTGAGAGTGGGATGCCACAGCAAGGCTGCTCCCTGTCACCCCTGATATCCAAACTCCCCATATCTAGGCAAGGACATCATGGGTGGACACCAAGGTGGGTAAAAAAAATGGGTTGGATGGTTGGGCTCAGAGGGTCGTAGCTATTGGATTAGAACTCAGCTCTGCCTGAGGGCCAGGGATGAGCAATCCTGAGGCATTATCCTGGGACCTGCCCTATTTAGCATCCTTATCCACAGCCTGGAGGAGGTGAGAAGCACAACCTTGTGAAATCTGGAGATTCAGGGGTTGGGGATTTTGAGATTTGGGGATGTACTTAACAGAGTTGTCACCCAGAGGGACCTCAGTGGGGTCAAGAGGAAAGTGAAATATTCAACAATAAATTAGGCCAGCACAGGGACATGGGTAAGGGATGGGATATGGTTATTATGGGGGCTGAGAGGGGGCAGAGCCCACCCTGTGTTGCCTGCCCATGTGAGACACCAGCCATCAAGGTGCCTTGAGGGACCATAGTGGCATTGCCACCTGGCATCTCCTTGAGCTCAAGGCCCCCAAGCCAGTTTTTCCACCTCCTCGCTCTGTGGCCATAGGCAACTGCTCAGGTTACCTGGCTATAAAGCCAGGTCTGACTGCTAAGTGGCGTCATAAAAACAAACAAATGCATCCAGAGCAGCACTCGGCACCAACCACCTTGGCTGGAAGTGGTTGCTCCTGGCAGGGGGCTGGCAGGAAGGTGGCATCCCAACAACATCCACCGAGGATGAGACAGAAGACACAGGACGAGCCAAACCTCCCAACACCACTCATTTGTCCCGGCTTCCACAGACCACAGTCGTGGCTCCACACTGACTACAAGCCCTCCTTCCCTGCCGACCTCAGCAATCACCAAGAACTGAGCTGGGTCTCTCAGGATCCAGTGCTAACTCTCCTCCTCCCCAGCAGCACCGAGGGATGAATCAGGGAGGTCACTGAGCTGGGGTGGCCCATGCCCACCCCACGGACACACACACAGTGGTGGCAGCACAAAGTTGGATGAAGAACAGCCAGCTCCAACCCTGCTTAGGAAAGAGCTAGGGAAGGCAAGAGTGGTGACAATCAGTGAACAATAGATGGCAAGCAATATTATTTATTATCTCTACATCTTCAGTAGCCACAGGGCACTTCTTGCACCACGCACAGGGCTCTGATGGTTCAACTGACATTTGCTGCTCCCTTGTCTTAACCCCTTTTATACATTTTGCTGACTCTGCCAAAGGCCATAGAAAAGGGGAAATATGGCCAGACTGCAAGAAACAAAGCCTCTGGGTTGTTCTCCTGGTTTTAGCTGGTTTTGGGGAACAAGCAATATTAGGCATTGTTAAAGCAGGGCTGAATGTGGTCCTTGGTGTTTAGACATGGGGCAGAGGCTTTGGGGCATCACGTTCATTCCTCACTATCCTGGAAGGGCAGAATGAGATGTGCAGGGACAAATTTAGAATGGTTTTCTGAAATGAAGTGAGGCCAGAGTAAAGAGGACTATAGGGCTGCGAGAAGACAGTGGAACTCCTGCTTGCTGAGACCATGATGCTCAGGAGCCAAGACAGCTTCCTGAAACTGCTGAATCTGTTTTCATCCAGATACATTAAAGACCCATGGAGGAATGCCATCCTGGAAGATGCCACCACTGGTCCCAAGTGAGAAGAGCCAGGTCTGGAAGCAGACAAGGGCCAGGCCCACAGTGCCCTGGCTGCAGCCAGGGAAAGCCTTTATCCCAGGAACAATGCCCTCTTCCAGCTCACCCTCGATTCCCCGAAGCTCTAAGGGAAGAATAGGAGGAAAGCTCTTTTATTTCTATTTAACATCTCTGCTTTGTTATTCTTTTCACAGGCTTCCCAGATCTGATGGGTGCAACAGTCCTCTTGTTCTCATCTGCAAAGGGCTCTCCTCCTTTCCACAATTGTCTTCAGTTCTGATCTTTGGGCTGACCTTGGGGATCCATTTCCCTTCTCCAACCTAAAATACGCACTGTTCCAAGCATAAAAACATGTTTTGATCCAAACCATCATTCAGACTCACTGTGCTCCATGAAACCATTTCTATGAGAGCTGCACCCACCTTCTACTTCCCTTGGTAAACCATCTCTTTGCCTAAAATCCCAACGCTGACCTCACTAGACCTTATTGTGAAGACACCCTCCAGCTGTACAAACCTCATCTCAAACCCTCAGAATAGCTTTGGAAATTAAACTTTTTGATCCTTTGGGGATTCAGCTCCCTGGAGATGCAGTCACAGTGCTGGATGTGGCTGCAGACCCTTCCTTCTCCCCCTACCGTGTTTTCCAGCAGGCAGCTCAAGTGATGGGTGGAGAGGAGGATGCGGCACAGCTCCCTGGGATGGGGGCTTGGTGTGGACCATGTTTGTATCCAGGGGCACAGCCAATCCCTTGGCTCCAAAAACACTCCTGAGAGAGGTGGCAGCTCTGATCCAAATTTCCTTTGCTGCCATTAAACACCCACTCCTGTGTCTGACATGAAACACAGTGGTCTGCCTGCTGCCCTGAGGATAGTGATAAGCCTTGGTTTGATTAAGCAGCAAACCCTGCATTTATCACTCCAGCCTCCCTCAAATGAACTTCTGATTTTTTTTTTCCAGCCCACAAAACCAACCAATCCACACTTCTCAATAAATAGCACTGGCATTGTCACCCAATGTCCCAGTCATGTCCCAGCCCCTCCGCACCCAGCACGGATGTCCTCACTGCCATCCTCACTCCCTTCCACCCAGCTAATGAAGGTGTTAATGAACTTTTATTCAGGGGGAAAGGAAGGGAGCTGCAGAGAGGAAGCTTTGCAGGGAGAACTGAAGAGACATTCCTGCCTCAGTCATCAGGGAACTTTCCCCTTCCTCTTGCTCACTCCCTTGCTGACCTTTGGCTGAGTCTGCCAGAGCTACAAAAGAAAAGGGAAAAAGGAAAAAAAAAAAGAAACTAAAAAGCAAGAGGAGCTGAAAGGACAGGCAGAGGGAGTGATGTTATCTTGCCTCTGCTAATGATTTATAGTCCAAGGATGGGTGGATGAAGGCAGAGACAGGATTGTGGGCAGCACAGAGGGGGCTTGCTGGGGGATGCCCTAGGGGGAAGGAGTTAGGGATGAGGGGCTGAGACTGTACATGGAAATGTATGTGCTGACCAGCAGAAGGGGAAAATACCCATGATGAATGCTACTACACCTTGTGAACCTGTCTCGAGGTACATGGAGGTCCCAAATCTTACAGGCTGTGGTGACACCTCCTCCTACCTTGGGACACCAGCCCCTGTGGTTCATGGAACTCACCAAGGGATGAGCACTCTGCACTATTAGGGACTTCCCACACTCTCATGCTGCACCCAGCAGGGCCAGCCTGTGCAGATGTCCCTGCTCTCTCCTGGGTGCAGCTGGAAGAGGCCACGGCCACCTCCCTGGCTGTGTCTACAGCCTGGCTTTGGTTCTGGCAACCATCTCCGAGCCCAGCACTTATCACTGCTGATAAATAGGTGATTCCATTCCCATGGGCTGGCCTTGTGCACCAGAATTAGCTGACAGAGTCAAAAAACAGCAGCAAGATGAAAACCCATTCCAGAGCTGTGGAAGAGGAATGGCATGAGTCAAGGTCAGAGCACTGCAGAGGGAGCAGTCACAGATCAACCATTTTGGGGCAGGAGAGCTAGCAGAGTCAGGTTCACCCATGTCAGCTAAGCTGAGTGCTCTGAGAATTACAGAATGGCTTGGGTTGGGAAGGACCTTAAAGATCATCTCGCTATTAAAGGTGATCTAGTAAAGTCATCTTCTCTGACAAAACCACATCACAGGGACAGACCTGTCCTGCTAAGGAACAGAGATGTATTTTTAAGTGCAAATTTATGCAAGACATCTGGATATAATTAGTAAAGTCTTTTTATGAAGCTGCCCTATAGTAAAAAAAAAAAATATCCCTGACGCATGAAATTCATATCTCTCTGTCCACCTCTAGATGACCACCATGTCCCCACATAGCAGAAGGGTGACAAAAGGCACTGTGACAGCATGGTGAGGGCAGACAGGAGTGGGCAGGGAAAAATCCTGGCAGAATCAGGGCTGGGTTGTGTCATGATTATGATGGGAAGCAGAGGGAAACGGGGACTTTGCTAGACGTAAAGATCTTCCACATAAGGTGACACATAGCTCTGTGGGCAGAGATTCTGGGGAAGTTTGGCTATTTTTAGTGTCCCTGTCCCACCTCCTCCTCTGGATCTGTGTGCCTCATCATGATGCCTGTGCTCCTTCTCACAGCTACAGTCACCATCTGTGAACCCTACCCACAACATTACCACCAAGACAAAACGTTTATGATGTGTTTGCATTCAGAGAAAACTTCCCATGCATGTAAAAAAGTCATCACCAGCACTTTCTTTATCCTCCCCTCGCCTGAGGTCTAGCAGAGAACTTATTTTACAGCAAGTTATTTATGGCCTGACAGAAGCACCACTGACAATTTGAGATTCACAGCTCCAACCCTGGGGAACGAGGCGGGTTTTTCTGAGAAAGTCTTCTACAGGCAGCAGCAGGAGGCAAAACCATCTTTAAAACAGGATGGGGGGAAGCCCTCTCCTCCTCTATTGAACATTAACTCTTAAGTTGTCTCTGCTGTATGTACTTACTAAAGTTTCTGCCACCACCCCGAGCCATGGGAAGCTCAGAGTCTGACATGAGCTCATCAGAAGTTCAGGTTCTGAAATGTCCCCAGCACTGGTGACAGAGCTGGGTTTTGACGCACTAGGTGCAGAGTAAGGGCATAATGGACTTCATTTCTCTCCCCCTTTCCTCCCCTCCCCTCTGTCTCATCTATTCAGGTGGCTTCACCTGCTTTAAGAAGCTTTTCAAGCTGCTTAGGTTGGGATTTGTACAACACTGGGATTTGCAAACTCAAATGTTGGGTTTGCCATCCCAGGTGTTGGTCTTTGCAAACTCCTTGGACAGAGAGCATGTGTTTTAATTTTTGTGCTTTAATGAGCAGAACTACAATATGCGGGAAAAGCCAAGCATCCCTGCAGATGTAGGTACTTTTGAGGTGAGAAGTGTTGACACTAGCAAAGCAAATATCCAGGAATCATAAAGCAAACACAGGATCCTAAAATGGTTTGGGTTGAAAGGGATTTAAGGATCATCTTGATCCAGCCCTCCTGCCACAGGTAGGGACACCTTTTGCTAGACCAGGTTACTCCAAGCCTGGTCCAGGCTGGCCTTGAACATTTCCAGGGATCCAGGGGCAGCCACAGTGTTCCCACTGTCATCTCCCACAGGCATCTCCACACTGCAAGGCAGCAGCTTGGCCCAGAGGTGGAGAAGGGCAAACTCTGAAGGCATTTACCTCCCTGAGGCAGGTATAGATGGGGCAGACGAGGACTCGAAAGGGCTCTCCAGTGCTGCTCCTCATGGTCCCGAAGACTTCACAGAGGAAGGTGATGAACCCCAGCCAGCGCTCCACATCCCGCTGCTGCAACTCCTCCCGCATAGTGAAATCCTTCTGCAAGAGGGGCAGAGACAAGAGGCTGCATCAACAAAACCGCATCACCACGGGAGAGGCAACAGCTGTCTAGAGAGAGAATTAGGAGGAAATTGAAACTCAGGGTGGGGGGAGGAAGACAGACAGACTGACTCTTTGGTAACAGAAGGGAGATTACTCAACGCACATGGAGTGGCTGGAGTTTCAACACAGCAAAGCCTCCAGAAGGCAGGTATTGTAGAAATATCAGCAACTCCTGCAATAACTGTCATGGCTTGCGCTAGAGACAGTGTCCCTTGTGCTCTACTGTCCCCCTTGGACAGACGCAGGGACTCTTTTTCATGTGCACAACCACAATGTTAAATAAAATGCAGGGGAAATGCTGGTGGCCATGCTGGGCTTGGTGGTCCAGGTGGACCTACTGAGCCCATTCATTCCAGTATCTTCAGCAGACTCAGTGTCTGGCCAGGAGCATCCTAATGGCCTGGCTGCTTGGTGGTGTCTCACAAAATAATGGCAGAGACTGGCTCCTTGCCCAACCAGAAGATCAGGGCAGCCTGGGCTTGGCATTAAGAGGTCACCCTGCTCCTGAGCTGATGGTTGCTATGACCAAGGATTATCCCAGTGACGTGATTTATGGATCAACATCAGGAGGAAGCATGCAGGGAGATAGCTGCCTCCCCATCAGCCTTCCAGCTGGGGAGAAAATACGGGTTTGTCCAAAGGCAGGATATGAAAAGGGATGTTTGTGTTGGAAGTGTGTGGCAAAGAGCATGGGACAATACAGAGGAGCAAACAAAAGCCTTTCTTGAGGATAGCACAAGGGAGTGCATCATGTTCAGAGTCAAGAGGGTTTCCCTGGGCTCTAAGTGATGCTGCAGAGCTTCTTGCATGACATCCCACACGACTTTGTTTGTCTGTCTCCATAGTGACCCTTCCTCGGTACTAAAACTTAGCAGACACTAAGCAGGGGAATATTAAAGCAGAGGACAAGCTCATTCTCCACACCGTGTGTTCCCAGTGCGGGTTGCACAACATTTGAAATCCAGCAACTAAATAAATTATCCTCTATCTCTTTCATCTCAGTTTGTTCCCCTGCCTGAGACAAAGGGCTTTGCTGCTGCGAGTGGTCCAACCTGCAGCTGCTCTCTGCAAAGCCAGGGAGTTATAAAAGCCACCACACCAAAGTTTCCCCTCGTGCCCTGGACAAGACATCTTTCTTTTAGAACAAAGGTAAGTGAAGTAGCTACTAAAGAAAGCCAGGCACAAGCTCAATGATTATTTTCATGACACAACTGCATGCACTGAAAATCCAAGGCAGGAGCTATTTATATGTTTCATTACAAAAGGAAAAATAAAATATGTATTTGCATATGCAGGAAAAAGACTTGTAAAATAACCAAGGCACTTATTAACTAAACAGTGATGACTAACTCCTCTCTACACCCATTTCCATAAGTCAGTTGCCCAACTGTGTCTGTGACTCCAAAGTCAACCTGCAGCCAAATAATGTTGGGTCTTCCCAGACTCTCTGGGGGAGTTTGCAGAGTTCATCCTTTCATTACCCAGTCAGTCCCTGGGCAGAGACGGAGAAGTAATTTGCCAGTTCAGTTTATCATCCAGAGTTACCAAATAACTCTTTTTAGAGTTTTCACTTGAATTTTAATGCAAAAGAAGTCAGAGAGAAATAATGTCCTGATTGCTGAGAAATTACAAGTGAGAACATCCCATGCCCCTCATCTGCCTCGTCCACCCATAAAGTGGACAAAAAAAGCTCCCTTTGAACCCTGAAGCATTTCCTTGATGTACTGAGGCCTCTCCATGCCCTGGCAGTGCCTCCTGCATCTCATGCAGCATCCCACCCAGCTCCAGCCCCCAACCCATCCTGTCCCCCAACACTCCCTGTCCTGCCTGGGAAGGTCCACACTGGTGTATTTTGGGATCCTTGGGGCATGCTAGAAAATGCCTAGCAACTTGGGATAACTGCATGGGCTCTGTGGTCCCAGATTACTGGGGAAGAATAAAAACCACTGTGGGAAATTCTCCCCCTTCCTGTTTCTGCTTCAAATGCAGTGCTCTGCTCTGCAACCTTGCAAGAGAGAAGACTGACTCATTTTCTCTTAAAAAGTATTTTCTGTAAAACACCCTGAAACAATCAAACCAATCAACCCCCTAAAAAATTCCATAAGACAACCAGTAAACCAAACCAAACTCATGAGGCCTGGGATGGGAGCTGGGCAAGAAGGGATATCCCCATGCATCACCCTCTTTTTTTCATCCTGTGGCAGCCTGTGGGTGATGCCACCCAGCAGAGACATAAATGAATGCTGACACCAACTTTGCAGCTGAAGAAGACCCTTGTAAAAGAAAAGGGACTGGGGTTCCCCCGCTCCTCCAGGCACAAATAGGCTTGTGTAGACTTTGATGGATGCCCATGAAGGATGGGAGAGGGGGATAGAATGTGGGATGGATGCAGAAGTCACCATGATCGTTTTCAGCAAGAAAGTAATGCCACAGTGGGAATAATTCTTCTCCATGTGCAGGCTCAGGTTGGGCCAAATTTTGCAAAAAGAGATGATATGCATGTAGTCTGCAAAAGGAAGGGGTGATATCTCTAACAAAGTAGGAAAACCATCTTGACAGAGGTAGGAATTTGGTTTTTTAGACCATGCCTGCCTAGAGGACAGAGTTGGGCTTGGCAGGAACCTCCACGACAGCTGGATTTGCAGTGACAGGGCTATCCTGACGCATCCTGACATACTCATCTGCTTCAGATCTGGCAGGAGTGCACGAGGAAGGTGGTCTGGGGAGCTCTGTCCTTACCTTTCAGACAGCAGGTTTGACCAGTACCACAATATGCACAGATAGGCAAGCCAACCTGAATGCCACCCATGCAAGGGTGTCCCACCTTCCTTGGCGTGTCTGTGTCTGACACCCTCTACATTGTCTGACCAGTGGACTTACATGTGCACTGCACCTGCCCAGCAGGACCTGGGACCCTTTGGGAGCATGGAGAGCAACTCAATTGCTTCTCCAAAGGGTGTGCAACCAAAAGGGATGAGCCAGCACAACAACAGGGGAAAGGTGAGGAGCTGGCCAGCAGTGAAGAGTAGCTCAGCACAGAGCAAACCCCATGTCCTGTGTGCCTGGGGCACATCTGATGCAGCCATGCCCTGACCTCCAGATCTCCACAGGCCGGTGACAAGCCTTGAGGGGGCTGAAAAGCAATGAAACCAGAGGGCTGGGTCACTGCCCTGCCCAGTGAACTTTATTTGCTCTGGAAATGCCTCACAGAATTACATAAAAATAACCTGTGGATTGGCTTGCCCCATGCTTAGGTGGTGATGTCAGGGCAGTAAGCAAATTATCTTTCATCAGTTTGGCTGTATTTTTAAACAGGAATTGTATTACTAATTTGGGGGTGCTCTGGTCTGTAGATAATCTGGGTGTGTTTACTGGATGACCTTCCTTCAGTGCCTATAGTTTAAAATAAAATGTATTTATACCAGGTAGCAGGATTGACCTCCCTTCTCTGCCTGGTTTGGGAGAAGAATTCACTGGGAAAACATGTGGCAGGTGAGAGGATGCCAAGTGGACCTCTTAAAGAGGTCTCATACAGGACAAGTCTGGGGCATAAATCTGAAGGCTAAGCATGTTCATCGTGTTGGGCCTTATCATACATGATGGGTGGGCCAGGATGACCACATCACAGAGATGGCCCATGGCTCAGACCATCTTCTGACATCCCGTGCTGGACCCGTTGTAAGCTTGGCTGAAGTTCCTGACAGCCATGGAAATTCAAAATGCCTTTATCTTGGGGGTCTCTGCTCTTGCACCCAAGTGAAAGCCCACTCCTCTTCCCAGTGTGAATGCAGGTCATGCAACACCACCCTTCCCTGGCCCCTGAGACCTCTTCAAGTCTAGGGCCAAGCTAGAAGAGCCAAGAGAAATGGCCACATCATGGCAGAGGAGACAAATCCATCCTCTACCATTTTTGGTGGGCAGCAGAGTCAAGCGGGATGAGAAGCAGTATTTTGCCATCAGATCTAAGCCCTCACTCCAGCCCAGACAGCTGCAGCTGAAAATTCATCCCTTGGGAGTTCGCCACACCTTTTTTAAGACGAGTTCCAAATAACTCTTCCCCAGCTCTGGGCCCACCGACTCATGGCTGACTCTGTCAGCAGCAACAGAGGGCAAAAGTTTAGCGTGGGATAAAAATGAGGGTTAATTTAAGCATCACCACCTTCTGATGGAAAAAAAAAAAAAAAGACACATTTGGGCTTGTTGCTCTGTAAACACAGGACTCTTCCTCTGGCAGTTCTGCTGTTTACTCAGTCATTGTCAAGGAGGCAGGAAATACTGAGTCAGAAATACTGCACAAAAAGAAATATATAATGCTTAGATATCTGTGTTAGGAGCTATATAAAAACCTGAGAGAGGCTGTGCTAAATACTTGATCTTAGTAGCAACGTGCTGCAAAAGGCTGGAGCCCTAAATGGCTCTTTAGAAAGGGCCTGAGACAAACCAAATGGGTGAGTGGAGGGAGCTGGTGGGTAGAGGTTGGGATAGTCTCCATCCTTTGTTGCTGTCCTGGACAAGTACACCCTCCACCTGCTCCCTCACCAAACCTTCCTCGAAAGGACTCCATAAAAGATATTTTGCACAGTTAACATCCCTGCATTATTCCTTGCTTATAATTTAAATACTGCTTCTAGTTAGGTCCTGGCTTGGAAGAGGTTCTGGTGTGTAGCTTTGCTTTCTGTGGAGTATAACCCAGTGAGGTGAGTAGATTGTAGCTCTGGTGTTCACAAGAAGCTCAGGCGGTGCTGGAGAAACCTGTGACAGCATAAGGAGTGATCAAACACCTCTGCCCATGGATGGTTAGGGTCTCACTGAGCTTCTCTGTACCACTCACAGCTTCTTTGGGAATATCTCACTCCACAGACACCAGCACACAAATTTTTTTGCTGGAGATGGTGGGACATGGCAGGACCATCAACTTTTTCATGGGCCCTGCTCGTCCTCCAGCCTCCTGCAGCAACACCCCAGGACCCCCTGTCTGGCCCAAGGACAGAGCCACACTGAGATCCCACCACACCATTCCTGCCCACGCTGCCAGCACAGGGACAAGACAAAGCTGATAAGATGATGATAGAAAACCTGCTTTGAGCCAACAGCTTCCATGCAGGACCTGGAAAACACCAGCATGGGAGACGGAGGTTTATTTCCAAACCTGTGTGGGCTCCCATCACCTCTGTACCCCGATTTCCCATCTAGCAAACGGGAATGATTTACTCATCTTCCTCTGCAAAGCGCTCTGGGGCATGTGACTGAGACATGCAAATCATGGCAATTATTATGACTCCAAGAAAGGAGCTATTGACATTTAAAGCAGATAAAGCTTTTAAATTACAGATGACACCCTGTGCCCATCCTTGCAAAGGTCCTGGCTTCACCCAGCCGTGAGGCATTTCACTCCCACAGACTTTCATCACGTCATTTCCCCTAAGCTGGATCTGCACCATATGAATGTGCACTGGTTTCTTCTCAGGGTATTTTGGCTGTTTTGGGAAAAGCAGGAAATCCTACTGGTGGCCTTCAGTGTGGACCTGATTTCATGATGGCCATAGGTCATGAATGATTTTAATCCAAGAGGTCTCCAAAATGCATTGCACAGTGAAGGTCCAGATTACCAGGACTGTGACCACCATCCCAATGGACACCTACAGCTGACTCCCAGGCAACTTATAACTTTCATTAGGAGTCACTGACCAATTGACAAAATCACAGGATGTTTGGGTTGGAAGGGACCTTAAAGGTCATCTTGTTCCAATCCTCTGCTATGGACAGGGACACCTTCCACTAGAATAGGTTGCTCTAAGCCCTGTCCAACCTGGCCTTGGACACTTCCAGTGATATGGAATTCTTCCAACTCTGCAAGAACAACTCACCAAAGATCCTGCACCCATCAGGCAGACACAAACAATGCTTATTCCTCTCAAATGGAGCTGGGCAGGAAGGGGAAAGTAAGGTCACAAAACTCCTGGGTCTTCTAAAGGAGAGGCTGGGCAAGCTCACAGGGTTAGGAACAAAATGAATTTTAAATTCCCAGGTCTTGGTAACTGAGGCAGCTGATGACCAGAACCAACAGGAGCTGTGGGTACTTCCTGTGTCTACAAACACCCTGAGGTGACCAAGAGAGTGGTTACTTGAACCTCCGGCCCCCTGGTCTCACCATGACCTCTCTGTATCTGGCTCCAAATCTGGGATCAGCAGCAATTACCCACCCAATGTGGGCGTCTCATGGCTTGAGCTACTGATGTCTGTGAGGTCCGTGGGGGCTTTGGAGGTGCAAGCAGTTAATTATTGATTTATCTGATGTTTAAATCACCCTGGTGGGAACATAATGATGGGTGTGCAAACAAAAACGTTGCTGCTAACCTCACAGTTGCTAGAGAACTTGAAGCACTGTCTGGGTGGAAGCTCTGAGACGAACAGGAGTGTGAATTCAGTAGCATGGTCTGCACAACAGCAGCAGCAAACACCACTTCACCCTGGGTGTTTGCCAGCACATCCTTCAGTGCCACCCAGGTGACGGAGTTGTCTTCCTCGTCACTTAACTTTTATTGCCAACCTTCCCATCTTACACCTTTCTGGATTCCCAAACACGTGCTAGGGTGTCAGCTCAGCTGGATAACAGCAGTTTATCAACACTTTAAAGACTTGTTTTCCCACGAACCCAGACACAGCAAAACATCATTACCAGCCTCAGCTGGATCTTACAGCGAGCAGAGGGACACAGTCAGATCTGCGATCTGCAGGACACACAGACAGGGAACTAATGACGTGTTTGAGAATCAGAAGCCAATCTCTCTGTCCTGTGGAGAGGGACTGGAGGGGAAACAAGAGACCACAAAGAAATGCAAATTAACTTCCTTGTTGGGTTGTCATCAGAGCAGCTGGGGCAACCATTTGACCCAGCCCTGCAGACACCCCATGGCTGTAGTGCCCAGAGGAGGCAACTCCCACTCAGCAGCCTTGCTCCTCCGTAGCATTTCAGGAGACCCTTCTAATAGTAATTTTATTCATTTCAGTCCTAGTACTGTGGGAACCTCAAGGCAGTGATGTACCCTTTGCTTTTGCCTTTGCGAGTGGGCTACCTTTGGATGCTGGAAGACACCAAGAGTCTCCCCCTTGAGACGGGAACAGAGAATCCATGTTCCTTAAAGCATCCCATTCCTAGGCCAGCAATTCCCTCCCCACACGTGTAGGAAGAAAGGGGATCAAGCATAGTGGATCCTGGCTCATCCTACCAGCACTGATGCCCAAACTCCATGGGAAAACATGTTAATATAAGTCTACCAACCCACAGGCTGCATTCCCCACTGCTGGTGTGAAACCATAATGGTTTGAAGAAATCACAAGAAAAAAAAATTATTTGGAGGCTACTATATATGGTTGGGGGTGGCTTGGTGGGCAGTTTGCAAACCTTTCCCCACATGTGAGCCTCAACACCATCCCCACATCTGCTCAGAGGCCACTTTTGTGCCTGAAAAAATTCCCACCCCACTCCCAACAACAACTTGGGTGATGACTGGGAACCCCCATTGTGGTTGATGGATGGATCCTAATTGCAAATGCCACATCTTGAGATGCCCAGTCTCACAGACCAGGAGGATGCAGGAGGGACCAGCTGGATTTTCCCAGCAGGATGCATTCTTACGCTAAGTTCTGCACATGCAACATGTCCTTTTCATAAGGCAGAGGTGATGAGGGATTTGTGGGGACAGCCAAGTTTGGGAAGAGGGATATAAGAGGAGGAAAAGTGGCTATGGAGGCAAGTGCAGCTTGGTCTAGGCATCAGGGCTGGAGGAATTCCACCTGCACTCAAAATGAAGCTGTGTCCATTGAAAGGCCAGCTTGCCTGTGGATGAATGAAACCAGGCAGGGAAGAGCAGGCAGCTAATCCCATTTGGCATTGGGAGCTTTTCTGCACAGATGCTCCTGGCTTACATTGGCTCAGACAGACAAGGGATTTTCGTGGATGCCTGGCAGCAGAATGTACTCCTGTGGGATGCTAAGACCTTCCTAGGAAGTACATGGTTGGTGGTGTTCACCATGAGGTGCGACTGGGACCACCAATCTGCTCAGCTGGCTGTAGAGTGTAAAGGTACTGCTTCTCCTCAAGCCAGGACCAATGGATGAATAAAGCCCTGGAGGCTTTCCCCATCCCCAAAACCTGAAGTGGAAGCCCTTGAACCCTGTGACGCACAGAAGCTGGCAACTTTTGGATGGACATCAGTGCACACAGGTGGCTACAAACAGGTCCAAGAGGCATGAGGCATTACAGATTGGAAAGAACTAAAAGCTCATCTCATTCTAACCTCCCTGCCATGGGCAGGGACACCTTCCACTAGCCCAGGTTGCTCCAAGCCCTGTCCAACCTGGCCTTGGGTCCTTCAAGGGATTGGAAGTGCACAGTCCACAGCTTCTCTGCCCAACCTGTGCCAGGGTCTCACCACTCTCACAACCAGCAATTCCTTCCCAATAGCCCAGCCAGCCCTGCCCTCTGGCACTGGGAAGCCATTCCCTGTGTCCTGTCCCTCCAGGC
>JAWWTY010000088.1:71668280-71691614 GCA_035222235.1 Margarornis squamiger | reverse complement strand
CTGTGTCCTGTCCCTCCAGGCCTTGTCCCCAGTCCCCCTCCAGCTCTCCTGGAGCCCCTTTAGGCCCTGCCAGGGGCTCTCAGGTGTCCCTGGAACCTTCTC
Source organism: Margarornis squamiger (assembly GCA_035222235.1). Lineage (NCBI taxonomy): Eukaryota > Metazoa > Chordata > Aves > Passeriformes > Furnariidae > Margarornis > Margarornis squamiger. The sequence continues at coordinate 71,691,512 of JAWWTY010000088.1, read as the reverse complement.
TTCTCCAGGTGAGCCCCCCCAGCTCTCCCAGCCTGACTCCAGAGCAGAGAGGCTCCAGCCCTTGGAGCATTCTCCTCTGGAGCCCCTCTAACAGGTCAATATCTTTCCTGAACTAAGGACTCCAGAGTCCAATCATGGCCAGAGTTCTTGGCTCTCTCATTTAAGAAAAAAAGCAAAAAAAACAGAAAGATGGTGGGTGAGAGAGCATGGGGGTCCTGCAGGCAGCTGGCCAGGTTCATCATGGGATGGGCTTTCCTTTCATCTGCCAGAGAATGAACCGCAAGGATGACCAAGGAACTGGAGGAGTTAACAGACTCCCAGCCGGAGATATTTGTGGCACCCAGAGCTCCTGCAAAGTTTCATACCAGGACCCTTTACTAAATTCTTTTGGTCATGGGAGAAAACACTGCAACTGTTTAGTCTGCAGGGAGGTGGTGGCTCTGGCCCAGCACTCAACGTCGCTGAGCAAACATGCTGGAAAGCAAAAAGGCTGAAAACCCTCTTATCTCCTCTGTCTGCTTTTCACCATGTCTCTCCCACCACCATAGCCAAGGCATCAGGCACTGGTGCTGGATCCCCTTGCTGGAAACACAGCTCTGGGATGGGGGACAAGTGACCCCTGACAATCAAGACCTGCAGGTGAAGTACGAGTCTGCTGAAAAAATGTTATTTACACAAAAGAGCTCAGAAAAAACCTTCCTCAGAGGCTAATATTTACAAATTCTATGCAGCCAGGGAGCTTTTGCTTTGAGAAATGTTGTATTTGGTTGGTTAGGTTTTTTTTTTAAAGGAGGTAAAAGATGCATTAATCTTTTCTGCTCATCTGCTGAAGCACACAGGTATGGAGCACCCTATAACACCTCTGATGCTGCCTGCCCATGCTGGGAAAGCTGAGATTACAGAAAAGAGCTGCAGAAAACAACATCACCTGGCAAAAGCCCTTGATCCCTCCATACTTTGTATCTCTAATGGGATGCTCATGATTACCATGGCACATTTTGCAGCATACTGGCTGACTTTGAGCATCACTGGATGGCATGGGTTGGAATATTAAAGAGATGGAAGGAAACACACCTTACTCTCATTAACAAAGCAGAAATAAAAAGGTTTTGTTCTTCTAGTCTGACACTATTTCCTTAGCTGGTAGACACTTCACTCTTTCTGTCTTCACCTTCAGTTCCTGCTGCTCCTGGACTGGAAGTGTTGTCATAGAGTCACGGAAAACTTTGGGTTGGAAGTGACCTTAAAAATCATCTTGTTCTAACCCTGCTGGATTGGCAGGGATACCTTCCACCAGACCAGGTTGCTCAAAGACCCGTTCAACCTGGCCTTATCACTGGGTTTGGACTCCTAGTGCTGCTAAAGATGCTCCTCTTAGCCCCTCTTTAATAAAAAGCTAATATGCAGAGCAACAGTTATTAAAAAATTAAAAAGGCAAGAAAAGTGGAGGAATTTACCACTGGGAGGGGAAAAGGAAGCACTGGTTTTGGATGCTCAGTGTGGGGAGAGAGCATGACGGGGACCTCATAGGTGGCAGCACTGCAGATGAGACCACAGGATGTGTCAAGGTGGGGCAGCCTCATTCAGCCTCATGTTCTTTGTTCCTGTCCCCAAGACTTGGATGCTGTGTTTTGCACCAGTATCAGGCCTGGCAAGCTGTGGGACAGGGGCCTGAAATGATTCTGATTACTCATTCCTCACCCCCCAAGTATCTTCTGTCTCCTCTGCTCCTGGGACTCACCCCACCAGAGCCCCTTTCCACCATCACTTTGCATTTGCTTGTTGAAAATGTCAGCATCAGGAAAAGATGAGGCTGTGCAAAACGATCCCCCACAGGGGAAGTAAAAGGGATGTGGACTTCATGGAAGCATTGATTCTCCAAATTCAGATTTTGACAGATAGCAACACACAAAAATATCCACCAGTGAAAAAACCTGAGCCTAAGCCTGGCTGGGGGATGATGAGGGTGCCCATGCTGCAGGTCCCATGGGACCATCGCTTTGGATGCCACTACAGCGATAAAGCCCACCTGGCTGAAAGCTGAATCTCATAGAAATTCTTGTGATTCAGCTAAAAAATTCTAAAAAAGAGATTTCTTCCTAGCAGAGCACAAGAGCATCCCAGTATGTCCAAGTGATGCCAGGGATGGGCAAAGCACAAGTTATCTCATTTTCCCCCTTTCAGAGGAAAGAAAAAGTGGTGCTGCCCCCTCCAACATCCTCCTACCCAAACCCCACCCTTGGGCTGCTGCTGATATGTGTGTCTGCTCTGGCCTTGGCTCAGGAGGTGAAGTTCCTGCCATGTGCTTCTCCAGTGTGCTCCTGTGTCAGAAGGATGCCTCATTTCCTACTAAAGTGGCTGGGGGGTGTGGGGGTTTTCACGAGGGGTCCCAGACAGGGTGATGCATCACAGGGTCCCAGTGGACCTCCAAAAAGCCTGTCACCAGGTGAGGTGAAAGGAACTAGGTAAGAGCAGGGCTGGGGATCCCAAGGTGGCCATGAGTACGGGCAGCAGGGATCTCCCAAACCTGCAGCATCCCGAAATCCGCACCTTGGGGTGGCTGCAGCAGCCTGAGCTGGATTTATGTCAGAGCAGCAGGAGCAGATGGTCTGTCAGGAGGGTGCCTTAGGCCAGCTGAGTCCCCGGGCTGGCAGGAATGAACTCCCACACCCCAGGGTTGGATTTGAGCCTTTCAGGAGTGAACAGAGGGTAGGAGCTGATGCCAGCTCAGCCTGACCTGGGTAGGTCTCAGCACTGAAGTGCCCCCCTGCCTTTCCTCACCTCTCAATCAATGGATAAATGGATTTTGAGGATCTTTCTTTTTCCCCCTCCTGCCTCTCCTAGCAGAACCCCCAGCATCCTACCCCACTGGCAATGGCTGGGGGCTGCTAGAAGCCCACCACAGTGGTAGGCTGTTGCCTGGCTTTGTCCCAGTGCTGCAGGCAGGATGCAGGCAGGCTGCAGGCAGGCTGAGCAGTCTGCAGTCTCCACCTAGAGCCCAGCAGAGCCTCTGCTCCACACTGCAGCCCACACACAGGGTGTGCACAGGCCCCACCAACCAAAGCCCTCTGATCTGATCTTGGCTGTACTTTTAGCAGGCAGCAGAAGCTCAGCCAGGGATGCTCCTCATGACATTCCTCACCACCAACCTGCAGGATCAAGAGGAGCCTCTGCTGAGTCCTGAAAGATGACAAGGGCACCCACTGCCCAGCAGAGATGATGGGACAGCAGGTACCATCCCTGAGGCCACACCATGTGCTAAAGCAGGGGCTGTTCCCAACCACGACCTTGAAATCTTGGCCCCTCCAAGAGAAAAGGAGCCAGGAAAAACCATACACAACTATTTACAGAGTACAGGTGATGGCTATTTTTTTCACAACACATCTGAGCTTACAAATATAAAACCTTACCAGGACATTGAGTTAAAGTTAAGTATGTCAAACTTTAAACTCTAGGGGTTTTTTTGAGAATCTTACACCTGCTTCCCATCAATCTCTCAATGGCACAATGCACTGCTACTTCAAACTAAACACCTTTTCTGTGCAGAGCCATGAGAGTGTGGCTGCATCACATGGACTCCAGACCCCAGTGACCTGCAGGGCAGTTGGGGACAATCCCCTTGGCATGCCATGATACCCACTGCTACATCACTGGCCCTGTGGCCACCTCCAGCTGTAACTCCCCTCCTCAAAGGGGCTGTGATCCCCAAAACCCATCCTTGGGCTCAGGCTGATGTGCAGTGAAATGCCACTGCTCATTTAAATTGGGGTCTGGCCCACCTATTCCCAGCTCAGAGACTTCCTAGGACTTGTGAAGCACAGCTCCTGTCCCCATCCCCTCCTATCAGTGGGAAATTGCCTCTTTTTTTTTTTCTTTTTTTTGGCACTTCACTGAACCCCTAGATCTCAGACTACACCCCTCTCTATGCCCCATTAACCCCTCCCTCACCTCACCATCAGCCTCCAAGGAGGTGCTGCCTGGCACCACCAGGTTCCTGCATCATGGAAGGGCTCCTGCAATCACAGCTGGGGAAAAGCAGCGAGTTTAAAGCACACAGCTTATTTAATCCAGGGTTCTCCAGTAACTCCTGGACCCACATGAGACCTGCCTGCCAGTGTCTCCAGTAACCCCCAGAGCAAAGCCCAGCGTTGTTACTATGGGCAGAGAGCACGGCTTGGCCAGAGCAGGGGGGAATGGCAGGGAAGGCTCTAAGTGATGCCCAGCTCTGCCTTCACCTGACAGCACAGGCAGTCAGCCAGCCTTGCTCCCCTGGCTCCCTCTCCTGCCTGATGCTGACACTTGCATGGGTTCAGCCCTGGATGACTATGCCAAAGTAAAAAAAAAAATCAGAACAAAAAAAGAAACAGAGAAGAATTTAAAAAAAAAAATAAAAAAATTATTAACCTTATAACTTACATGATGTTAACATACATAATAAGTAAAAGACACACTAGAATATAAGCAAAATAAGAAACACTCGAATATAAAAATAAAATGATAAAATTCAATAAATACTATTTAAAATGAAGTACCAAGAGGAGTTTTTAGGAAGGAAGGTGACCAGTGAAGGGGAGAGACTGCTGATATCAAGATGTGACTGTCTAAGCTTGGTGCAAGCAAGGTGTATTTTCACAAAGCTGGTAGAATTTCCTGTGTGTAGGTCATGGTATGAGGTATGAGGTCCATGCTGACTTCAAAAGAATTCAGAAGTACTCTACAGCACTTTTATGAAGTGTACTCTTAAATTATTTGGAAGTCCAAGGGTAAATAAATCCTGCAATAAGGGTCTCTTTATTAAGTTATATCAGGGGAGGTTTAGGTTGGATCTCAGGAAAAGGTTCTTCCCCCAGAGGGTGGTGGGCACTGACCAGGCTCCCCAGGGCAGTGGGCACGGCCCCAAGGCTGCCAGAGCTCCAGGAGGGTTTGGATGATGGGACAGGGACAGGGTGGGATTGTTGGGGTTGGACTGGATGGTCCTTGGGGTCCCTTCCAGCTCAGGATATTATATGATTCTATTCTATGATTCGACAAATAAAATAATGAATACTGTTGCAGAATCACAGAACACCTTCAGAGACACAAGCATGGGCAAACGGCAGGGGATGCTGTCTCTTTCCCACTCTTGTTCTCCGTGCTTTAGAACAGGAGGATGCAGCAGCCTGGGATGCTCCTCAGAGCCACATGTGGGGCTGTGTTCCCTGTCCCTCTCCAAGCACTACTTATATATGTGTGTGTGCATGAATTTAGAACTGCCTTTGAATTACCTGGGCATACAGAAGACAGATTTCCCCTGCAAAGTTGCACTTAGCAGGCAGCTTTTGCTGCGGAGTCCCACAGTGGTTTACAAAAGCAGGACAGAGCTGCCAGTATCAGAAATGTAAGGGAAAAAGGCTTCCATGCTCTACAAGTCTCTGCAAACCCTCAAATGAAGGTGGGGACACAAGGGCAGCATCATTTGCTATTTCTCTGCTTGTGCTGGGCTCCTGTGGGGCTGGTAGAGCCCACACACACATCAGCTCTGGGGTCCACCAGTGAGATGTTCCTCATTCCTCTCTTGAAGAGCCATGGGGAGCAGCTCGAGCTGAGGAGGTCTTCCCCACTGAATCACCACCTCACTATGGCAAGAGCTCATCAAACTCTTCTGGAAGAGAAACCAAAGGCTGCAATGCTGGGCTCATGCACTGATTGAGGAGATGGATGTAGTACTGCTCCACGGAGCTGAGCGAGCAGAACCTCCACCACTGTGGCCCAGGAGAAACACACCTTTATGTGTTTAGGATTTGCTCCAAGGACTCTGGGACACTTTTTCCTCCTGTCTTTCAATGGAGCAACCTCTCTGATGTCTGCTGGGTAATCTCTTTTCAGAGACAAGTGGCACAATGTGCACAAAACTGGATGATCTGTAATTAAATTACATTGAAAACACCCACAGAAAGAGAGCCAATGGGGTTTTCCATGTGCTGGACATGGTGTACAGGTCAGATGCTTTCCAGCTGTGCTCAGATCTTCCTGCCTCCATCTCTGCCAAACCACAAACTGCTCCTCACCAAAGACCTTAATCATGGTGAGGGGAGGAAAAAAGTCTGCCTTTCAGCATTAACTATTAGTGCATTACTTAGAATAACACAGAATATATCAGTCATTGAGGCTGGAAAACACTTCTAAGATCACTGAGTCCAACCAACTTCTATGTCTCAGTTCCCACAATATCTCCTCAGTGTCTACTGTTACAACTCAGAATCCCTCTGATGCAGAAAGGGCTGCTATCACTTGAGGTTTACTTGTTTGCTCAAATGAAGAGGAAGCCTACAGGACAGGAAGGATTTCATCTTACTGCTCCCAAATCCTCATGCTCAGCATGGTAAGCACTTCACCTTGCACCCTCATTTACTAAAGGGAATCAATCAGTTCTCCAGTACCTCATTCCACAATGCCCCAAGAAATGATTCAACCTAAATTCTCCTCTTCCATCTCCCATCTGGGATGACAACAATGGATCACCTTCCTGGTTAAGCCTCTCCTGAAATGGTCACATTGACCACCTCAAATCCAGCTGAGCTCACTGAAACCCAAATGCACTCTCTATCAAAACCCAGAGGATTTGTCTCAAGTTCATGTCTAAAGGGGTCTAAAGGGGAAGGGTCTAGAGGAGACTGAGGTCAGATCTTATCAGGTCTGCAGCTTCCTCATGAGGGGTGGAGGGTCAGGCACTGATCTCTTCTCTCTGGTGACCAGCAATAGAACCTGAGGGAACAGTGTGGAGCTGTCTCACGGGATGTATAGTCTGGATCTCAGGAAAAGGCTCTTCCCCCAGAGGGTGGTGGGCACTGACCAGGCTCCCCAGGGCAGTGGGCACGGCCCCAAGGCTGGCAGAGCTCCAGGAGGGTTTGGACAATGGGACAGGGACAGGGTGGGATTACTGGGATGTCTGTACAAGAACAGGAGTTGGACTGGATGGTCCTTGAGGGTCTCTTTCAACTTGGGACATTCTATGCTTCTATGAAGCTTCTACAACCAGAACCAAGCACAGCACTGAACCAAGGAGGGGCCATTTCTGGGGCACCAGGAGGTTAAAGTGAGATGATGAAGAAAACCTATGTGGGTGTGCAATAGGGTATGCCACAGGCACTGTAACAGGATGTGCAACAGTGTGTGTGGTAGGGGTGCAATAGGGTAGGCAATAAGGTAAGCCACAGGGTTTGTATTTGCGTGAGCAACAGGATGTGCAACAGGATGTGTATTAGGGTATGTAATAGAGTATGCATTAGGATATACCATAGGGTATGCATTAGGCTATGTAATAGAGTATACATTAGGATATGCCATAGGGAATTAATTAGGATATAGCATAGGGTATGCCATGGGGTACCCAACAGGACATGCAGTAGGATAGGCAATAAGGGAATCCATAGGGTATGCATTTGGGTGTGCAACAGGGAGGCATTAACGTGTCCAATAGGATATGTAACAGGGTATGTATGCATTAGGTTATGTGTTAGGGCATACCACAGGGTATTTCACAGGGAATACATTAGGATATATCACAAGGAATGCATTAGGATATGCCACAGGGTATCCAAGAGGATATGCACTAGGGTACACCACTGAGTATAAATTAGGGTATGAATTTTGGTACACATTAGGGTGTGCAATAGGGTATGCCATAGGGTATTCTACAACATACCAAATGCATAATGCCTTAGGGTATGCACTGGGGTGTGCAATTTGGTACACATTAGGGTATGCCCTAGGGGATGCCAGAGGATATCCAACAGGGCATGCAGCAGGATATGCCACAGGGAATGCAACAGAACCAGCCCTCCTCCACTGGCACCTGGGCACTTCCATCCACAGGGATGCACCAGGCACTGGTGCTCTGCAGTGAGCTCTGCTGCTCTGTGCCAGGATGTTCATTTCATGTTGGGTGCTGGGTTTTTTTATTTTTATTATTATTAAAAGAAGGTATCAGCCTTCTGTTTGATGTGCTGTTGGCTGTGGTTGCTAAGGGGAGCAGTGTACAATTACAGCCCCAGTGATGTCCACTCTAATAATACACTTGGCTCTGCATAGCTCAGATGCAGACACAGCTCTGCTATAAAGAGCACGGTTGTTCCAGTAGAGGAGTACTCCAACTTATGTTACATGTGAAGGGTTTGTGGAGCATTGCTTAACATCCCCCACAGAAAAAAGAAGAGCCTGGATGTGCCAGTGAGTGAAACTGGCAAACATAAACCTCTCACAGGAGACCTACTTTCAATGTATTAATTAAGAAGGTGTTTCTAGAGGCGTGAAGGGACCATGTATGTGTCCACTAAGATGTTCTTGCGTGTTCCCAGCCATCCAAGCTACCCAGGCCCAACTCACACAGGTCCATCCCAAGAGTCCACACAGCTCAAAATCACTCTTGCTACCAAAACACTAAACAAAAGTCAAAAAGGAGAAAATCAAACCCAAAACACAGAATCACTGAATTGTTTAGGTTGGAAAAGGCCTCCAAGATCATCAAATCCAACCATTTTCTAGAGTTGCCAAGCCCACCACTGACCCATGTCCCCAAGTGCCACATTCATGTGGCTTTTAAATCCTTCTAGGAGTGGTGCCTCCAACACTTGTGTGGGCAGCCTGTGCCAGAGCTGGATAACCCAGATGCCAAGTGAACCCTCCAATGCCGAGCTCCCTCATGGCATCATCTCCCCAAGCTCTGCCAGGTGTTCATTCCATGACTCCCCTTTCCACATCTCTTTTCCTAAAAGGTTTGCAAGCACCCCAATTCAAGACTCAGAGAAGATTCTGAATCAAAACACAAACTGAGGGATAAATTCAAACCAGAGTTTTCCACATGGATCCTCTCGGAGCATGAAATGGACCAACTGGCTGGGGGAAAGCTCTTTAGAAGAGGCGCTGGCAGGAAGGGGGATGATGTGACAACATTCCCGTGCTGCAGTTCTGGCATCTCTTTTGGGGTCAAAACAAGTCCCCTGAGACAAGCTGTGAACATGTGCAACCCTTGAACATGGGAGCCTTGTCAACAGGTGAAAACATAAGCGGAGCCAGATTAAAAAGACAGTTTACTGCCTGTTCTGAGGGAAAAAACCCTTGTTGCTTTTTTAAGACCCAGTGGGGTACAGGGATGCTGTCCATAGGTATTGGGAGGCTGTCCATAGGCTCCAGGATGCTGGCAGGGCACCTCAGTGGGTTAAAGCACTAACTTCTGAGATCCTCTGATGGGGCAGAGCTGTTGCCACCGCAGTCCTGAGAGAAAGGGACAAACAAGCCTCTACAAAACAGGAGCATCTGCCGGGAGCAGACAGGGGGGCGAGCGGTCCAGCCCCAGGCGCCAGCAGCATGGGGAGGGGATCACGCTGATCCTGATTTATCACACCCAGGCAGAGTGATTCCCCAGCTCGCCGGTGCCCAGCGAGATGAGCTCCTTACGTCCGGGGATCAGATTAGTCTGAAAGGTGCTAGAGACATAAATCCTGCTCTGGAGCGAGCGTTTTATTAAAGGTTTGGGATTTTTTTCTTTTTTGTTTGTTTTAATTAACGGTAAATTGTTTAGAAATGGCTGACGGAAACATCTGATGGTGGAGAGGCTAGGATTGGAGCTGGGTAATGTTATACCATCATTCATATATCAATGTTTACATATTTATTTATATATATAAATAAAATTGGCATATTTATTTATACATATAAATAAACAAAATAGGGATATATAATAAATGATGTCAACATATTAATACATAATAGAATATCCACATCACTCCATAACATGATAAAATATCCAATATGCCATATTGATAATGTATCATATATCAATTCCAATATTCCATATTGATATTGACAATCAATCCCTTTATTTCACACTAACGCAGTCAGAATGACTCTTTTGTGCCTCATACCTGAGCCTGTCTCCAGCCAGGGCTATCAAGCCTGAATGCATAAAAAAATTCCTGGCTTAGGGCTTCACCGAAGTATTTAATGAATCTGTGTCAGTGCCTCCAACTGTTTTGGTTGGAGAAAGAAACTGTGCTTGGAGAAAGTCAAGATCCTTTACTATCAGAAAGGAAATGTTGAATTATTTAATTTCACATAGCACTTTGCTTTTGACCTGTAGTGATCTGTCACCTTTTGCCCCATCAAGACATTTATAAAAGATGTGCAGCTTGGGGCTAAACAAATCCCTTTTGCATATTCCTCCTTGCTTCAGCACATGAACTCGGTCACCTGCACACCCTGGCTGCTCTTTGCACTTCATTTCTGCCATCTCTCCACAATGGACACCGTGCTCCCATCACACCATGGCTGGCTACATGTTCCTGAGAAGCACTTTGAGACTCTCTGGAGATAGGAGATATATTATTTATCCTACATTCATGCTGTGAAGAGCTGAATGTGAATGCACTTATTCTTGCCCATGATGCTGCAGTATAAATCAGTTTACTGGGTCTGTTGGCATGGGTGGAAATGCTGGGACAGGAAAAAAAAGTAAACTGGAAGAGTCCTTACTAACCCAGGACTGTCATCAGCCTCAATTTTTTGCTAACATCCTGCTGCTCCCTGGCCATTGTTCCTGGACTTTATTTTGGATTTCTTAGGTTGCTCAGCCAAACACGGGTGGACCCAAGAGTGACCTGATAAGGGAAAAGTGGGATGCATGGAGGGTTTAGAGCTCCCTCCAGCCCCTTGCTGCTAAATCAGGGACTGATTTTGACTGTAATTTTATTTATAATGGCTTTGGAAATATATTGATCTGGTAAAAACTGCCACCTGGTAATGACAATGGGCAGGTGTGTGTGCTGCCCAAGGGCTTTGCAGGGCAGAGAGGACAAGGAGTGGGCATAGGAAGAGATGCTGGGTTCAATACACACCCAGAGCAATAAAAGAAGCAAAACTGGAGCAGCAAATTTGCAGAATTATCTTAGGTTACTGTAAATACTGATTTTCATTATTTTATTCCTTATTTCCCTGATTGCTGTGATGCCCAAGAGCCGAATGAAGGTACAGAAAGCCAAACACAGCATCCAAGAGAGGATCTCCAACAAGAGCAGCAACAAGATGAGTCAAAAACAGGAGTGACGTTGGGGCAACAAAGATGTCTGGAGAGCAGAGAAATGAGACAAGAGCTCTATGTCCTGCAGATGAGAAAGTGTGTGTGAGGGAATATGTGTGTCAAGTGGAAATGCACATTAAATTAAGGATGGAAATTCATGGTCTCAACTCTGTCTCCAGAGGCAGAAAGTTGGAGACACATGTGACACCTCCCCAGAAAGCAACTCCTCCCTTTGGTGGTGGCACTACAGTAAAAAACACTTTTCTGAGCAGACCATGGACAGTTGAGGACAGCCCTTTTTCCCCATCATCCAGCATTATCACAGAATCACCTAGGCTGAAAAAGACCTCCAAGACCACTGAGTCCAACCATTAACCTCACAGACCACTTATCAGGGCCACTGCTTTTTTCTCCCCTTCCTGGAACTGTTCTGTCACTGCTGGTTTCGTAGCAGAACAACCAATGAGTTCTGCATATAACAGTGAACAAGTCACACAGAATAATGAGCAAAGACACAAATTATTTCAGCTTTGTTTGCAATCAGAATCCCAAGAGTGAGCCTTTCAGCCAGGTCAGTCAACCAACAACCCACTCAGGACCACGACTTAAGGTGGTGGTGCTGGTGCTGAGAGGGACCCTCCACTCCAACAGCCCACAATGCAAGGCCCTCCCAGTTCACTCTCTTCATTCCATGGGGATGCTGTCTCAAGCAACTGACTCACTTCACAGGTGGGCCCTGGTGTGCGACACCGTAATCCCATGTAGAGTTCATGAAGCAGGAATGAAGAGCAACTTGACAACGCCCTCAGTGCCACATTATCTATGGTAACCATCAAAGCTGTGCACAGACAAAAAGGCAGGTACCCTTCTGTTCTCTCATCAGTTGGGTTCAAAAGGAATTTGGTAACAGCTCAGCTCCAAATACATGGTAAGACCAAGTGAGATGATGCTGCAGGCACCTAAGAAACTAATTTTTTCTCATTACCTGCAACATATTGAGGAGCAGACTCCGGAATTTGGTTCCCTCCACCATGAAAAGGGCCATTTTGTCACAGAGCTTGGCTGCTGTGGAAGCAAAGCTGCGGTCTGTCACCGCTTTCTGGTAGATGGTCTTGACTATCTCCCCCAGCATCTCCTCAGAGTTGGTGGAGTTCTGTGCCTCCTCCATGAATGTGGTGAGCTTGGAGTCAACGTCACTGCTGTTGTTCCTCATGCTGTTGAGAATTTCAATTAGTTTGTCCATTTTATTCTTTTCAGGATCGGTGGATTCCACCGTGACTTCGTCCTGGTCCGTGAAAAGGGAAAGACAAGGCGTCTGTTACACAAGGAAAAAACAGATATATCAGCCCTTGTCCTTGCACAAGCAGCAAAGGGGGAAGGGGATTAGGGAGACATATAAACAGACAGAGAAAAGACAAAGCATCTTTTAGCAGCACAGTGATATAATCTCAGAACTGAAAACTACAAGAGCATTGAATCCTGCCCCAGAAATGTTCTCTTTCTCCACTTCCCACAGCACTCAATCCCAAAGTCCTCCCCCTCAGGTCAAGGAGAAGATATCCTCGAGGGCCCTGAGCCAAGATGCCGAATCCTGACCACTCCTGACTGCCTTTGGCATCTTGGACCAGTTTCTGGTGTTTGCAACATCATGATAATGGACATTTTCTGTGCCTCATTTTAGAAAGTGCACTGATGTTTGCAAAATGCTCAGACAACAATCCTACAAAAATATCTACTTTTTCATATATATTTAACAATGTAAATTGCGATCAAAGACATCACGTAATCCTAGTATACAAAAGACACTCAAATTTTCCATCTCTTGGAAATTTTCCATCTCTTGGCTGTTACCCTTTCACTTAACATCATTACTGTAGAAATTATTGCTTCTTTTCAACATTTTATTATATATTTGCCCCTTCTCCCCAGTGTAAGACATGCTTCCTACTTGTTTTGTCTGCTCCCTTCTGCTTGTCCACCTCAATCTTACAATGCACTATGCAACACAGACCTGTAGCAGATTTTTGGACAAACCCAAAATCTGGGTTTTGGAGTTGTCCAAACCTCCCATTAGGAGGCTGGTTGTGCTGACAACACCCACGCAAGAGTGGGTCCTTACGTGATGTGCTTCTTATTAGACCCTAAATTCTAGAGAAGAGCATTAAAATGAACACACACACTGAAGGTCTCTGCTATACTCCCATTGCTTTAAAGATTATAAAAATAACTAACAGAATCTCTTCCTCCCCCTCATACCACATACAGAAATAGTAAATGTTCATGCATTCAAAGGTATGAATTTACAGCACGCACTCCCATGGAATTGTATGTATTCATGTTATTTTTGCTCTGTATTTTGGAAATCTCATCAGTGATACCCCCACGGATGCGTTTTCCAGTCTGACAAAAGAATCTCAAGAATCTGAGTTTCACAAGGGGCAAATGGAGATATCATCTCCAAATTCCTCAGAAATCTGTGGCTGAATATTGTTTCCAAAAAGGATTTCTCCTCCGTCACTTGCATGCAACAGTTTTGTTATTGTTGGGTTGTTGGAAGGAAGGGGGAAAAGATAAGGGCGTTTCAATTCATTGCAGAGATAAATGGATATCAACTTTAAAGTAGCGGAGTCCAGCTATTCAGCACTCAAAAGTCAAAGTTTGGGATTTAGCTCTGTAGTTGCAGAGAGACAAATTGCCTTTTTTAGATGTTTTTTTGCAAAGTGGATGAGGTCTGCAGACCAAGAGGGAGCTCACATGTACACCAGCATTCCCCAAGGGTGGGGGGAAGCCTTCCCCCATGGACAGGGAGAGAGTTCCCAGTCCCTGGGGAACTCAAGCTGACAGCAACCTCAACCAAGAAGTCAAATGCAGAGCCTTAATTGTGTCAGTAAAAGGCCCCTTGAAGAAGCACAAAAATACCTCAAGAGAAGTACAGTGGGAGATTAAGATAAGTTGGGTACTTTGACAGAAAGGTGCCCTGAGCCCACCCCACCCTTCGTGTGGAGAATGGCTAACAGCTAGATTCTTGAAAAAAGAGAAACTCAACGTTTCCCTAAGAAATAATACCTTTTCTTTTAGTCTCCTCCTCAGCCGGTCTTTGGACGACTGAAGCAGGTTGATCTTGGGTCTTTCCCCAATGCGCTCGTGAATACTGTCCTTCCGCTTGGTCTCTGACTCTTGGATGTACTGCTGGGACTGCTTCTCCACAGCCTCTGGGCCTCGGGGTGTCTCCGCAGGGATATGCACCGTGCAGGCAGAGCTGTCCTCGATTTTCAGATTCTCAGTCTCTTTGGCGTTTCTGTGCGTTTCTTTGTCGTTGGGCGAGTGCTTCTGGTTGTGGTGCCATCTCCGGTTCTGGCTGTAGCCGTGGTGGCCCGTCCTGCCTGAGGAGTGAGGGGCCTGACCTCCTTGGTAGAGTTTCTGGTGGTCCCTGTTGTGTTTGGTGCCACCTTGCTGATGCTCCGTGTGCTGCTGAGACTTGTTCCCACTGGGAAGTCTCTGCTGTCGCCTGCAAAGCCAAAGAAAGTCTTTAGTTCAACCTCCATGGCTCTGCTTGGTCAACACATCTGTCCCACCAGACAGCCAGGCTGGCAGGGGACCACAAAAAGGGAGCCAATTTCATGGCATCCAACAGTCTACTACCAATTCATACTTCTAAATCTCTTTCAGCAACAGTCATACTTCAGCTGAAAGTTTTTCTGAAGTTAAGATAACGTGACATTGGTTCCCAGGAAAAACTCCCCCAGGTTTCTGAGTTTTCTGTGTTACTTCCACACTCACCAGGGAAAACCTGGTTAGCCTCAAACAAGCAGCATGAAGTCAGAAAGTAGGCAAGAAATACCAGGACTTATTTTTTTTCTGAAGACTTAAGGAGCTCCTGATACACCTGGCCTACAGCATCACTTGCTCCTCTTGCCTGCCAACATGGCACAAAGCTGTAAGGATCTGCAATGAACCATTTTAAGTGTATGAGGAATTTCTAAGTGGAAAAAAAATGAACTAAAAAGCAAATTATCAAGTAAATCGGCAATTTGCCCGCACCAAATGGTTTTGTTTGGCTTTAATTTTTTCATGTCCATCACTGCTACACTGGGACAGGACACATGCATGGATGAAGAAGCTGAGGACCACAACTTGCTCAGGCAGCATGGGGAGCCAGAACCACAACCTCCAGATGGATGGAGGGCTATGTGCACAGAGCTCCAAAAGGATAATATGGAAATTCAACAGCCACAAAGAGGAGGAACTACCCAAAAAATGGTTTACTCAGGAGGAGTGAGCAAGCCCCTGTGTGCTGGCCGTAACCAGTAGCTGAGATGGCAAATCTCCAAAAAACAACAGTCGAATGGAAGAAATGCTTTGGCAGCCTCAGACATCTCAGATTTCCAAACAGGCTGCAGCGTGGCTATCCCCAGTGGAGAAGGCAGAGCCGGAATGCCATCATCAAGGATGCAGCTATGATGGAGATGGTCCTGGCACTGGCTGCCTTCATCTGGGATGGTGCAGGTTTACCCCGAACATAGTAGAAGCTCCCTGCCTGCCTGCTGTGTTTTTAACACTCAGTCTTGGCTCTGAGAGCATGTGGGATGTTTTAATGCCTGGCTCCTTTCAAGGCTGCTGGGAGTAGTGCTTGAAGGTTGCACAGGACATGTCCCCAGGATCATCCCCAGAAAAAGGGAAACAACTGTAAGGCTGTGGTGACCACAGCACTCTGCATCTGGTTTTGTAGCCACTAAGAAACCCCTGCTCAGCCTCATCCCTCACCTCAAGCCCCCATATCCATTCAGATAAATAGCAGCTTTTATTTTAAACCTGTCCCATAGCAATTGACTTTATTTTCACCACTGGCACTGCCCGGCTAAGGATGGCCTTCTGCTAAGGAAGCAGCCATTCACAAATACATTTCAATGGTCAACAGCCTCCAACCCTGCCTGCCAAAGCCATCTGCCCATGGAATCTGTATTGCTTGGCATCCCCAGGAGTTAAAACCTGTTTTCTGAGGCCAACTGGCTCTTAACTATAAAGAGTGAGGGCTCATGTTTGGCAAACACAGGATGAAGAGGCTTGTTCGTGGCAGTGGAAGGAATTTGTGTTTAGTCCCAGACCACCAGATCCGGTTTTCTGAGATACTCAATGTGTGGTGGTTTTTTTGTATTTTTTTTTTTTTTGCAAGCTGAATGGCAGGGAATTTTAAAAAAAAAAAAAGAGAGAGAGAGAAAAAGGAGATGGGAAAAGCTTTCCTTTTTGCTGGAGTTTACAAGCATTTTATGAGTACAGATTCTCCACATCAAGTTTTCCTGGCATTTCTTTGTTTCCTCTCAGTAACGCAATCACATAAACCACTTTGTAAAGAGCAATGCTTATTAAAAGGGAATGTCAAAATAAAAGTTAGTTAGAACCCTTATCTGGTACTAAGCCCGCACAAGCTGAAGTGTGCAAGAGTTTTGCTTTCTGTGGTTTTGTTCTTCTTTCAAACATCTGAGTTTAACTGTTTGGTTGCATTTTGAGTATTGGGTTATAAGCCAGACAGTCTTCTATTGTATTCAATTTGTAAATATTGCATAGAAATTATAAAAGTTGCATACAGACATGGCTTCAATTTCAGCAGGAGTAAAGGAAAATGCTTGGATATGAGCTGGGATCTAAACTCTGCTGTAAATTCCTGCAAGAAATGCATGCAGGGACAGATTTTTTTCTAAAGACATAATGATACTATAAGCCAAGCCCTTTGTGTTTAAGGGCTATGAATGAAAAAAAAGTTTAAGATTAAAAGAGAAAAACAGTTAACCCAATGTGGAACATGTAAGATTGTTCAGTTTGGGGCTGTTGCAATAGGACAGGGGAGGACAGGCAGCTCCATCCCTGTACAGCACAGCTAAAAGGTGATACCCCCATGGCAGAGCAAACACAGACCAAAGCTCCGCAGTCTGACCACAGGGTAGAAAACATCAGAGTTAAACAAGTTAGGGGGGGGAAAAAAACTGCAAGAAATAAAAGGAAGGAGAATGGCAAACAAGGAGCAACATCCGTGACTTGGCAGCAGGCAGGGGTCTAGATGATCATCCAGCATTCAGGCAAAGACTCGTTGTGTGCTTTTATCTTCCCAACACCCCAGCAAGGAAGAAAAGCCAAGAAGAAATAGGATCTGCAATGAAGAAGAGCCAAAGCAGGGAGAATAGGGCCTGGATATTAAAACTTTTTTGACTGTACAGCATCTCAAAGCCCAGGAAGTTGGGATGACCCATCCCTGCTCTCAGGTGTGACCAAGGAGCTGGGGACATAGAGAGCCCCAGAGAGAGGCTGGATGGGGACCTGGGCACTCCACCACACACCCACTGTAGGTTGATGGAAACAACCTCATGCTTGTCCATGGACAGGAGTGTAGGTGCACAGATGGGAGATTGGGGTGTTGTTCCAAGACAGTGCCTTGGGGTGATTTGCCAAGCTTAGGGAACCAGACCAGGCAGGAACCCAAAGGCATTTCCCAACCCAGGCTCCTAGGTCTGAGATGCTGAAGGGAGGAATAGCTGAAGTTTGAATCACACAGCAAGAATTCACCTCAGAAAAATGCTGTAGTTACAGGGAAATCCTTTCCCTGTCCCTCCCTGCACATCCTTAGCTGTAAGGACATAGTGCCTTGCAGAGGATCCTACTTCAGCACATGAAAAAGTGTCTAGACCACACAATGGTCTCTTATCTCTTGACTCCATTTAACACTAAGTAACTATTTTCACTGCAAAGGTCGAATTTCAATTCAGTTCAAAACTCCTCAGCCTCAGTGGGATCAAGGATTTGGCCACTGGTCAACGTAGAAACTGAAGAGACTTTCAGAGTCATAAAGACATTGAAAAAGTACTAAAAACCAAGGGGAGACACTCATGATTGCCAAGATGGAAATAGCATGGTATTGCTTCTGCTATTGCTTCTCCACCCATTTTTTTATGTAATTAACTAAATGAGATACCTTTCAACAGAATTTAGATCTGACAAATGTTTGCTCTGTCACAGAAGCCTACGCAAACAAATCTAAGGCTTTCAGCTGTCCCAGTGATTACCAGCCTACGTGCTCAGAAATACAGGATTCCTGCAAGTTTTTACTACATCGCTTGCTCCCAAGGAAAGGAGCTGGAAGGCACAAGGCTGGGGAAAATATCTCCAGACACATGGACAGCTGTGCTCTAAAACACAGTTGCTGTGTCCTGTCAGCCCTGTCTGTATCCCCCCGAGCGAGTCAAGCCCTCCAAGAGTCCTCACCATTTGTCTGGCATGTGGAGAGCTGGAGGACAATGTGGGGTTACATTCTCCTGGTGTTTGCATGGAGATTTGGTTTGGCAATTCTTACAAACACTGAGGTAAGGAGCTACAGTAGAGCACCGGTCTGATGAGGAGTGTTTGAGGGAGCTGGGGGGGTTCAGCCTGGAGAAAAGGAGGCTCAGGGGGGACCTTCTGGCTCTGCAGCTCCCTGAGGGATCCAGGGCAGGGTTGGGATCTGCTCCCAGGGAACAGGGACAGGAGCAGAGGGAACGGCCTCAGGCTGGGACAGGGGAGGGGCAGGCTGGATACTGGGGAAATTTCCCCATGGAAAGGGCTGTCCAGCCCTGGCACAGCTGCCCAGGGCAGTGGTGGAGTCCCCATGCCTGGGGGGATTTAAAAGGATGTGCCACTTGGGGACATGGGCTACTGGTGGCCTTGGCAGTGCTGGGGGAATGGTCGGACTCCATGGTCTTTGAAGTCTTTTCCCACTTCAACAGTTCTATGATTCTATACGTTTCCAGTGGCACTTGAAACATGTTCCCTATGATGTAGAGCACTTTGTATGGCCAAACAGACTGAGATCCCACCCCTGAAGTCAGGGACTGGGTGCTCTGGAGATACTGGTTCCTGTCTTTGAAGAACTTTCTTGGACACCACGCTTGTCCCCAGTCCCAGGCAAATTTCCCATAGGACAAACCCTCCAGGACACAGTAAGATCCTTGCAGAGAAGAAATCTTGATTTAGTCCCGATTCTGTGCAAAGTTTGATACTGCTGGGCATGGGCAGGGTCATCCAGCAATTAACAACTAATATGGACATGCAGCCACTCAGGCAAGAGGTTCAGAATGAAGAGCAGTGCCGTGGTCAAGGTCAAGCCTTCTTCATTCCCTTCATCCTTCAGGAGCTTGAAAGAAAATATTCCTCATTGTATTTGGCAGACAGGAACTTTCTTTTCACCTTTCCCTCTGCCCAGAGAGGGTCTCATCTCTGTGCCAGAATGTACAAGAAGACAATGCTAAGTCTTGGAAGTATCTAATGATCAGCTTTGCTATTAACATGCCTGCAACTAATTAGCAATTGCTGTTATAAGGGATAGATTAAGATCACAGAATCACAGAAGAGTTTGATTTGTAAGGGACCTTAAAAATCATTCACTTCCACTCCCCTGCTATGGGCAAGACCGCCTTCCACTAGACCAGGCTGCTGTCCAACCTGGCCTTGAACACTTCCAGGATGTGCTGCAGGAATGGACTCTGTGGAAGCTTCCACTGTCATGGGGACCCCAGACCCCACTTATCCATGACACCTGCCAAAGCTAGGGGAGCAGAGCATTCCCAAAGAACTCAGCAACTGTACTGAGAACAGAGAACTGATGGGGCTGGCTCTATGGGATGCCAGGCCACCTCTCTCCACCTCCCTTCTCCTCTGGGAGGTCTGGGGAATATTGTTGTTAACATAACAAGGAAAAGGGTCTGAACTTCTATTCTAGAAGCCTGACTTCTCCTGAAAGTATTCTTCACCAAGCCAACCTCATCAAAGGCACTCTGATGTTCTATGTGCATGTGTAATAATAACTCAGTGTCACTTTGTTGTATCACAACCCATCTCTGGCCATTTTCTATCCTTGCTAAGCCTGAGAGTGGGAAACACTCAAATAAGTTTGATAGTTCCACACAATTTAATCAAAAACCTCAAAACCCCACAGAAAGCAACAACCACCAGCTCCAAGGATGAAGAACACAGGATTTGTGTGTGTTTTCCTTTTGGCTCTCTCTCTTAAACTGGTTTCACTTGGCTTCAGTTTAATTTTTGTTTGCATTTTTCTCAGATGAGAAGGGAACAAGATGTCATGTCCACTCCTGAGAACAAAAATTAAATTATTCACACTTCTTTCATGCCTTTCTGTCACTAGGGTTAAAGGCCACCCCAACTGCTAGACCAAGCCCACGCTGTCTGGACAGACATAGCATTTTGGAAAGCGTAAAAAATTCACCTGTCAAAATGGTGGTAATCAAGATTTAGAACCATCTTTGAACAGCTGAGATGAAGAGCATGCTTTAAGTCTTACATGTATGCATCTTTGAAAACATACAACGAACTCCAGAAGACAAGCACAGCCAACAAAAACAATGCTATGGGGGAAGAGATGTTTTTGATGAGGCTCACAGCCTCTGGCTGCTGGGAAAAGCATTATGAAACCTTCATGTGAGCTGCCTACATGGGCACAACTTCTCTTGTCACCACCTTGTTCCCGCAGTTCAGACACTGGTGACAATCCTCCTGGGGGCCTGGACATAACATCTGCTTTGTTTGCTAGAGATTATTTTGTTTGGCCTTTACAGCATAATTAGAGTCACTATAAACCAACAGGGTAGCATTGATTTGTACAACGAAGGTTGTAAAACACTGGCACAAGTTATTGAGAGAGATGGTGGCTGCCCCAACCCTGGAAACACTGGACAGATTGGACAGGATGCTGAATAACCCTGGTCTAGTGGAAGGTGTCCCTTGTCATGACAGGGAGTGAGACTATATGACCTTTAAGGGTCTCTTCTCCTCTATTAGCATGATTCTGTGTGTTGTACATCCAAAATTCCGATTGACTCTCAAGCAAAAGGATAAATGAAGAACTTCTCCCACCAGTGATGGGTGGGACATTCACAGGACCAGCACAAGAGCACCTAGTCCAGGCTGTGCTGCAGAAGCAGAGACAGTACTGCTGGGCTGAAGGACATGGCACAGCATCCCTCAGAACAGCCTCAAAAGCATTGAAGAGCAAACTTTTCTGCTGCTGAAGTCCAAGGAAAGCCCTCACACTCTGCAATGCTTGGCGGCACAGGCTGCCTGAGTCAGCTGTTTTCTTCTAAGCTTCATGGAAATGAATCTTCAGGAGGAATTTAAGTAGCTGTTTCACAACACCAGCTTGGGAAAGACATCCCAAGTACAGATGGCATGTGAGATAGCTCCAAAACAGCTCTTTTAATGCTTTGCTGGATCTCCCACAAATCATTAGGGATGTCCAGATGGAGGCCCTTGTTGCACAGAGCGGGCAACCAGCTAGGAAGGCACCCCCTGGACTTCAAGGCTGACTGCCCAGACTGGTGTAGAAATCACTGCAGTGATTTCATGTAGGAATTGCTTGGAAATGGTAGTCTTCATAAACTACATCACTTGGAATTATGTTGTTGGATTTACAGTGTACTGTAAACACAATTGCAAAAATTACATAAAAGCCATCAGAAAATACAGTGGCAAGGACCTGAATCCAGTTTAGATGAAATAGTTTAAATTAAGAGACAACCACAGTACACAACATTTCCCAAATGCAAACGGATCCTGGACTACTGCTCAGAATGTGACGTGAATGAATACGGATTAATCTTTTACTATTTTGCAATAAAAGAGCTTATACTTCAGACTCCAGGCTGCCTCCTTTAAAAATACACCCAGGCTGATCAGTTATGCCGAGATCTGCTAATCCTCCAAGAGATATAAACTTTAAACCCATGCCAAGAGGCACAGACACGACCCACCACCACCCCTCCATGGTCCTGCCCCTCAAGACACATCCTAAATAGTACGATGAGCCCCCACCTGCTGCCTTTGTGCTCAGCTGTCTTCCTTTAGACCTCTGTGACTCTTTGACCTGCAGCAAGGAGACATCCTAGGGGTTTTTTTTCCATATCCTATTTATATCAGTGCTTTCTAGTGAAGAAATAAATGTCTTTCCTGTAGGAGCAAAGGCAAGATTTGACAGGATCTCTTAACAGCTGTCCAGACATCTGTGACAACCCAATGTCAATGGCAAGCAATTACTTCTGACATAGGGGTCCAGTAAAACACTAACCCAAGCTGGAGAGATGCATTGGACTTAGGTGTGTCAGAGGCCTTCATCAAACACAGTGAATAAAATTCTTTAAAAATTATGTGGCCAGCTATAACATTTAGTGTGGAGCTTTGGGAGCCAGGATCGATCTGGAAATTGATTTATTGCAACCCACTGACAATCCTAAGCTGTTTCCCAAATGTTTATCTAACTCTGTCCCACTGTCAAAAGAAGAGTTCATAGAATCATAGATAGTTTGAGTTGAAAGGGACTTTTTACAGGTCATTTAGTCCAAACCCCTGGCAATGAACAGAGTAATGTTCAACAAGAGGAGCTGTCTACTCCTGATCCCACTTCTGCCTCCTCCCTTATGGTACCGCTAACACTCTCATGGATTGCTGAGGTGTGTCAGAAAATTTACTTTCTCTTGGATAAGCTCCCACTCATCAGTTTTCATGGGAACACACTGCCTGGAGAGGGGAGGCACAGAGCTGGGTCACCTTCTGCAGCTCCAGTGTCACGTAGCTGTTGGTCCTTGCTGCCTGGGGACCAGCACCCCCAGCTTTAATCAGGAAATTAGGATGATCCATAGCATCTGCACAATGCTGGGAATGGCTGGAGCAATGTTAGTTTAAATGAAAGAAAGAAGCCTGTTGTCCACCCGTGCCCTGGAGGCTGTCACGCTAAATAAAGACATTATCAGAGAAAGAGCAGAGACTCAGCGCCTTCATGCCTGTCAATGACCCTGACACCTTCCAAATCAATCTAGGGACTCTCTTTCCCACAGATGGTCCCTTGGAGACAGACTGCTGTGGCTTTAGTAGGAATAAATGGAAACAAAACAGTTAACAAATACCCCAAAATAGAGCATAGTTAGGGTTTGCTTTTTGTTTTTCTTTTTTTTTTTTTTAATACAGAGATGAAAAATCCCTGGGTGATTTATTTGCCAGCAAAGACATTAGCTGCATATAATAGATGCAATATTTTTAATACTAATATTTTGGGCTGAGACAAGAGCTGGAATGGAAAGTATTTCCAGTGCCTTGACTTCTTTATTTTGCAAACATCAGTTGCTAACTGGGGTCAGACAGAAATATTG
>JAWWTY010000088.1:71650301-71662415 GCA_035222235.1 Margarornis squamiger | reverse complement strand
CTGGGGTCAGACAGAAATATTGTTTCTGCAACAAGAGCCCAAACAACTCGAGCTGGCAACTTCTTCACACACTGCCCATGCCAGGAGGCCCTGCAAAGCTTCAGCACGTTGCTCCCTCCCAGTTCTCTGGGGCCAACATCCCCCAGCTGGACTTGCAGGAAGAAGGAGTGGGTGGAAAATGCTCTTTTGCTGGGAGGGTGGCTATTTGTCATGGCCAAAACCTAGAAATCACCACTGAAGTGCTGCTGGGCTTCTTCATATAGGCCAGGTCTCATGGAAAGACATCCTGTGATACAGTGGATGCCATTAAGCCTTTTTCTTATATTCATTGAAAAGCATCAACATGTGCTTGCCCTTATCTCCGAGTTCAGCTGCCAGACACTTCGGGAAGCGATCTGGCAGTGGGAAGCCCTGGGTGCTCATTCCAAGGGATCACTAGCAACAGCACACTTACACTCGAGGAACGAAAGCACGAGAAAGAAACAGATTATTTCACTTTATATTCACCCCGGCAATCAACTTCTGACAACACCTCCACGAACTCGTGCTGGAAAACGAGGTGTAGATGGATAAACCCGTTTCCAGTGCTGAGGAGCCGTGCCGGAAACACTCCACCAAAGAGAAAGCCATTTCAATAACAGATCGGTTTCCTAGTGCAGAGGAACCTGCCGCTATATTTCCTTCCCTCAATTCTGGCCGGCTGAAATAGCATCACGTAGACAGCCGTGTTTTGCACTGTGTGACGCTGAAGGAGCAGCCCTGAAGGGCAGGCTCACGGGTGGTGGGGTTCACACATATCTGGTGGCCATGAGGTTCACTGCAAGGTCTGCAGTGGGGGAAGGTCCAACACCAGCCCCTTTCCTCCCTTCTGTCTTGGCTTCCTTGCAGGTAAAGGGAGATGCTGAGAGCATTTCTCTGCCAAAAAGCACTTTCAGGTCGATGAAACACCACTCTGGTGTTCTATTGTCCATCTCTGGCTGCCTGCCCCGGGGTCAGCTCTTGCACTTCTTCCCTGTGACCCATCCTACACTCAAGTGACCCAAGACCACCCCATGCTTGCACATGCAAATAAGGAGTTTCCTGCCATGTTGGGCTAAAAATAAATATGTCACATCATCAGCTGCCAAAGCAACACCAATATGAGCAATGCCAAAGTTGTGGAGCTGCTGGAGAGAGTCCAGAGGAGACCATGGAGATGCTCCAAGGGCTGGAGCCCCTCTGTTCTAGAGCCAGACTGGGAGAGCCGGGAGGGCTCAGCTCTAGGGATACCCTACTGCCACCTTCCAGTACTTAGAGACGGACTGTAAAAGAAAGGAGAAAGCGACTTCTTAAACAGGTAGATAGTGATAGGACAATGGGAAGAGGTTTTAAGCTCGAAAAGGAGAGATTTTAATTAAATGTTACCAAGAAATTCTTCCTGTGAGGGTGGTGAGACCCTGGCCCAGGTTGGGCAGAGAAGCTGTGGCTGCCCCTGGATCCCTGGGAGTGTCCAAGGCCAGGCTGGACGGAGCTTGGAGCAACCTGGGCTAGTGGAAGGTGTCCCTGCCCATGGCAGGGGGTTGGAATGAGATCCATGTTAAGGTCTCTTCCAACCCAAACGATTCTGTGATTCTGAGATTTTATAAAGACAACAAAGGTGTCCTGGGTGGAGGGCCAAAAAAACTGCTCAGAGTGCTGAAGCACCTCTCCTATGAGGAAAGGCTGAGAGACCTGGGGATGTTCAGTCTGGGGAACGCTCTGTAGAGACCTTACTGCAGTGTCTCAGTAGTTAGAGGGCAAAGAAACCTTAAGATCATTGAGTCCAACCATTAAGAAGAGGAGAGCACATTAAGAAGAGAAGCAACATCGCATGCTCATGCTTCTCCTGGTGTCACCAAGCCAGGTGAGCTTGTGCAAGCCATCACATCTCTCCTCTTGCTCCCACGAGACCTCCTGAGCAGCTCCAGCACACTGCTAGAGCATCTAACTGTGAATTAAGAACTCCTGCCCCTCTGCTGATGCAGGACAGCATGGCAACCACAAGGTAAGGCCAGCTCTCCCCCAGCTGGGTGGAGGGGCTGCGTGCAGGGCCGGTGGCATGCGCGGGCAATTACCACTGCCCCGGTAATCACGTGCGGTAATTCATTAAGCCGCAGTAACACAATCACCCAGCTGAGCCCTTTTAGGAGCAAACCGCCAAGATGATATTGTCCTCTGGGGACCTGCAGCCCAGAGAATTAATTTAGTGCAATAACTCCCAGCGATGCTGCAGACAATCAAACCAAAATGATGATCTGTCTCTAAACTGCTGGTAACAAATCCCTTGGCTGAGGCCCTGCGACTGCTGGCTCTGCTCAGGCAGGCATAGCAAGTGCCAGCTGCTGGGATTTTCATGACTATGAACACTTAATCCTTGAGGAGACTCATTGTGAAGGACCAGCATTCCAATAGGGAGCTCTTCTCCTCGTTCTTGAGGATGCTCAGCTTCAGCTGGCACAGCGATCTTAGTCATGTAATTTTAGGCAGCCCCGTGAGGAGCAGGGAGCTGGACTGGCTGATCTTTATGGGATCCTTCCATGTTGAGGTATTCTATGACTGGGACAATGGGGGATGGTTTTAAACTGAAAGAGGAGATACTTAGATTCAATATTAGGAAGAAATTCCTCTTTGTAAGCAACAGGTTTCCCAGAGAAGCTGTGGCTGTCCCATCTCTGGAAGTGTTCAAGGCCAGGTTGGATGGGGCTTGGAGCAATGTGGGCTAGTGGAAGGTGTCCCTGCCCATGGCAGGGGGTTGGAATGGAATGAGATGATTTTCAAGGTCCCTTACAATCCAAGCCATTCTGTGATTCCTTTTGGCAATGCACCTTTTGTGTAGTTGTTCCTGAAAACATGACCTGTCCTTCACGACCAGTTCAAAGTTTCTGAATCTTAAGCAGAACTGCAACTACTGTTTTATCATCTCTGTTTAAGTGCTTTCAGTTGCCTAGAAGTTTTTTACATTGCTATGCTCTAAGCACTAGGATTTATCTTGATGGTTATTGCTGTTCATCATTGCAGGCAAATACATCACTAGATTTAACTTTTGTCCTTAAAAATAAAAAAAATATTGGTCCTGAGTTTGCTGAGGAGAAGAGGCAGATTTTCACAGCCACCATTAAGCTGGCTCAACTACTCTGCAACCTGCTCAGCATGGGCAGCTGTGACATTCCCACTGGGTTTGGGATGTTCCCTCTACACCCCCAAAGACAATCCCCATGGTGGCCCCAGTAAACCCCATCAGATCCCAGGAGGACATGGACAAGACAGGAGCATAAGGAGGAGGATAAACCCCTGACTTCCAGATGCTGCTTCAAGGGTTAAGACCCATGTGCTGTTAAATCTAATTAATTTGATTTGGAAATCCTACTGAGAAGGAAAGGGGTGTTTCAACTTCTTCAATTCCTTCCCTTCCTCCCTCTTTCCTCTGTTCCAAAGAAGTTCAGTAACTACACGGCAAATCATTTAGTTCAATGTTAATTGTCAGTGAGCACCCAGTCCATCTCAAATATATCGTTTTGTTCCAGCTAGGAATGGCCCTTTGGCCCTAAAATAACGTCTTAATATTGTTGCTTTCTTTAATAAACATCCTCTCCTCTCACTGCAAAGCCTTCAGTAAATGGCCCTGAAAGAACAAAAGACATTTCTGTATTGTTTTAAGTTCTCTTCCTTTCTGAAAAACCTCAATTAAGATGGTGAAAAAGCAAACGTGTTGCTACTATACTCTGTAATTATGAACTCATTTCTATTCACTCGCTCAGCAGGAGAGCTTTGTCCTGTTGACCTCTGGGAATGGGTTTCTAAGGCTTTTCCAAAATTTCACAGCCTTAAAACTGACATGCTCATGCCAGCCGTAAAACATGTTCACCTTCACCTTCACCCAAAATAACTTGCAATCTTCAAGTCCAGGGTGAGGGCTGTTCCTGTGACTATTTTTATTTGTGAAAGAAGCCCTAGCACTGGCCATGAATAGATCAGCAGGAGAGTGGCTCTGGAAATAGTGCAACCCCTTCAAGACAGCATGAAAATTGCATCAATATGGGCTGTCAGCCTCTTGTAAAGGGTTCTCAAATAAATACCTTGTCAGGCACGCTCCTGAGTGATGGTTGGGATTCTCTGACCAATCTTTCCAGGACAAAAACTACCTGGCCTGAAGAGGATGCATGTGAGTGTGACCCCAACCTCTTGACTTGCCAATGGGATGTTTGTGGGAAGAAGTGTAGAGATTTCCTTTCGTAAAGTCCCTTTGAAACATTTTCTGAGACAAAATGCTGTGACAGATTAGTTATATGCGTGTATATCTTGGTTTCACATGTGTGCATAGATGTATCTTTAAGCACATAGTGAAAGATTAAGGAAGGTAAACAAGAGGGGAACCATTTTTTTTCAATAAGAGATGAAAGAAAGGACAAGGTGATGATGCCTGAGAACCCAGAATCAGATAATAATGTATGCAGAGGAGAAGATTTTCACATAAAATAACTAACAGTGTCCTTTAATTACACTAGAATAAGTTAGAACAAACTAGAACAAAATTCACACATAGGACTACAAGCCACATTGCTTGAGGGTCCATTCCTGACCCTCCCATGATTTCATGCATCAATAACACATCTAAGCATACATATTTATTTTCTCTTTATACTTAGGTTCAAATCCAAGAGAGCACATACACATCCGCAACACAGCTTAGGCACAGCTGAGGACCCTATAGCTCATTAACCAACTCCCCAGAATCCCACTAAATCCCAAGGGTTTGGGTCATCTCATGTTCCCTCTGAAATGTAAGGGCCAAAAGCATCACAGCCATGCATCTCCTGATACCACCATCTCCTCAGATCTCTCCAATTCATCCAGTTCCTGCCTTAGGACATACCAGACCCATCAACTGGACATCCACCCACCAGCTCTCTTCTGGACGAAACCTTCTAGAAGGTGCAAATCGTTAACTGAAGTGAAAATGAAATAGGGGTTGTAGCCTTTAAGTGGCTCAGGGCTAAACCCTTCTACCTGTGATGACAACAGTTTTGTTGACAGCTGTTTATGACAAAAAAAGGGAAAAAGAATGTTACTATGCAGCTCACCCAGGCTGCTGAAACACCAGTGACTAGTGTTAACTCCTGTTCATCGGCAGCACCAAGCCAGCTTGGCTGGTGGACCTTGTCAGGGTTTATTCCCCCCGCTGATGGGTAGGAAGGACTTGTTCTGGCAGCCTCAGCAAGGGATTGAGCTAAACAGGGGTGAGAGATCTCATCAGCCGTATGTGTCTTTCACGTACAAACACAGGCACATTTTCTACAGGTACCAGAAAAACTTATGGCAATGTCTAAAGTGGAGACTGCTGCCCTAAAGCTTCTCAAGAAGTGCCAAGACAGCACCCTCTGCGAGCATGAAAATGTCTTCGTGGATACCCTTGCTTTCCGTGGCTGAGGAGGGTTTTCTCTTCCAAGACAAAGGAGAGAATGGGATCATAGAATTGCATAATGACAGGATGGACTGGGTTGGAAGGGACCTTTAAAGACCTTGTGGTTCCACACCCTGCCACGGGCAGGGACACCTCCCACCAGCCCAGGTTGCTCCAAGCCCTGTCCAACCTGGCCTTGGACACTTCCAGGGATCCAGGGGCAGCCACAGCTTCTCTGGGCACCCTGTGCCAGGGCCTGCCCACCCTCACAGCCAAGAATTTTTAATATCTAATCTAACTCTGCTCTCTGTCACTGGGAAGCTGTTCCCCTTGTCCTGTCACTACATGGCCTTGTAATGAACACCTCAGTGTCAGCTGAGATCAGAATGCCCAGCCTGAAGTTTTTGTTCTTGCTGAAGAGAACCCAGAAACAAATCCCTGTCCCAGTGCTTCCTCCAGTGTGAGGTGTTTTGGCTCAACTCCTCCCACAGCTCTTTGTTTTTCAGACTTCCTTGGTTCTGGTCAACATGGGAAGGCAAAATAAAGCAAGGAAATCTGTTCTCTATAAGATGGCCAGACTAATGTGGGGGTGAAGCATCCTCCAAACTTCACATCCCCTCTGAGCATAACAGGAACTTCAACCTCCAGTTCATATATGGTCAACATAGTTATGGGCACATGTGGCAAGATCCAGATGGTAGCGACCCTGGAGATGCCTTACAGCATCTTGTTTGGCTTCCAGCCCATTCTGGTGCTGGTTTCACCAGGTCTGGTGTTTGCCAGCTCTTGTCATGGATTGCAAGACATGCTAGGGCACCTGATACAGCACCGGTGATGATGGGAGTGAAGCCCAGCAGTCTCTGATAAAGGTGAGAACTGAAATGAAGTCTCCCATGTTCCCCCCTCAAAGGCTGTGACTTATGAGTAGTTACTCTCCTAATCTCCAGTTGTACAGGCATTATGAACTCCTGTTCCCCATTCCCTCCTGCTCACAAAAATCACAGAATTCCAGAATGGTTTGGGTTGGAAGGGACCTTCAACATCATCTTGTTACAAGCCCTCTGCCATGGGCAGGGACACTTTACACCAGCCCAACCCTGCTCCAACCCTGTCCAACCTGGCCTTGGACTCTTGTGAAGACCCATTGGTGACAACAACTCACTGATCTCCAGATCAGCCCCTGGTGCCACACAGGAAGAAGCTCCCTAAAAATACTGAGTTCTGGTGAAATAAGGTGTCCCTCCACATGGGAACACTGAAGTTGTCCTGGATTCTTTTGCTGGAGCAATTATTTTGTTTTCTGTGAAGCAACATCATAAGACCCTAGGCTTACCCAGCAAGCCATTACATTTCTATTGAGGTTTCATAACAGTAACATGTTTTGCTGGTGGTACATAAAGTCTTTCAATCAGCTGCAGAGATGGAGAAAAACAACCTGCAAAAGCCTCCTGATGCCATAAAGTCTACTGGCAGCTTGGCAATTCAGGTTAAATTTAGTCTGCAGGACAGGGGTCACTGAGGTCACCAAGATTGTGAAAAAATAGGGAATAAAAAGTCTTGTGTTGTAGAGTTTTTATGTAATGACAAAGCCGCTCTCAATAGAGGTGGCAACCCTGCAGCTGGGAAATGCACCCAGCTCACTCCTGCCACTGCCTCCTGGCATTAAAAATAAAGGAACAATGAAAGGAAAGGATTAAATTTGCTTAGATGAGTATCTTTTAACGCTTCTGCACCATGTCTTTAGCTAGGTTCACAAGGTGGGTGGAGCAGATATGGAGAATGGCAATAGACATGCATCTCCTCAAGTCCTGCTCATGTGAAGCATGTCTCGTTGAACTCACAGAAGTTTACCTTTGTCTTTACACTAGTGTTGAGCCCACAGAGCTTTCCAATATTTACAGAAGTACATTTTCCTGCATTACATAAAATGTAAAATCCTTTTAGCTGTTGCTAGCATCAGAAAAGGAACTGTAAATACGTCATCGCCTTCCGTGGTGTGTTTTGCCGGCAGGACTGGAGCCACACCATCTGCCTTGAAGGGTGACTCAAGGCTGGGCATATTTTCACTGACACCCTCGAGCCTGTGAGGGCTTAGTGCTGCTCACGACGACAGAAACAAGAGCAGCTGGGTGGAAAACCTCTACTCACCCCGCCACAGCTTGAGACACGGGTGACAGGCAAAACAAGCTCCCCAAGGGATGATAAACACCAACTGCTCCACCTCACTGCTACTGGTGTTGCACATGGACTGGTTGTTCCAACACCCTGCCACAGGCAGGGACACCTTCCACCGTCTCAGGTTGCTCCAAGCCCTGTCCAACCTGGCCTTGGACACTCCCAGGGATCCAGGGCAGCCACAGCTTCTCTGCCCAACCTGTGCCAGGGCCTGCCCACCCTCACAGCCAAGAATTTCTTCCTAATACCTGATTTACACCTGCTCTCTGTCAGTTTAAAGCCATTACCCCTGGCCATGCTGTGCCCTGCTCACTGAGCCACGGTACAAAGACAGCCAAAGGTGTTGATGGAGCCAGAGAATCTCCAGACCTCACCTCCAAGAGGTCCCTCTTGATGAGAAGATGCAGTGCTGGCCAGCAACCCCACCTGTGGCTGAGTCACACCACCCGCACGCCCAGGGGGTGTCAGGAGGTGGCTTTTTATTGTTTAAGGACTGCTCCTTTGATGGGGAGCCTGGTGCAGGCTTTGTTCTCAACAACCTCCTCCCAGGAGTGGAGTCCCAGTGCTGTGACCCCTGGCAGAGCCTTCCCCTCGGTGCCTGGAAGGAAGGCGAGCGGGGCAGGGTGATGCCAGCACGTCTGGCCAGTGTGGCTCTGCAGGCCAAAAGGGCTCCTGCTTGACCCCTCCCGATGCCATCTCTGCCCTGCTCCATCACCACCTTAATCAAAGGGCAGCTGATGGATTAGCCATATCCAAATGACACCAGGTCTTCATACAGACGTACCCAAAAGCCTCAGGAGAGGGTATGTGAGTAACTACAAATACAGGGAGGAAAGGTTTGTGCCTCTGCAACTCCCTCTCTACATCTCTTCCTCCCTTGGTGGCAATCAAGGCAGACCTTCCTCTAACTTCCAGCCTCATTTAAATGGCCAGTTTTATCTGCTTGCAGCTCATGGCAACCAGTTTCTTCAGCAGAAACAGCCCTTCTTCCCCTGCTTCTTTTACCCCTGGGTATCTCAACAGCATCCTCAGCCTATGCCTGAACCAGCCAACACATGTGAATCAGCATTTCCCTCTCTGGGCTTTCAAGTTTATTTATCCTTCACTTCCCTGGGTGACTCTGGATCCTCATACTAACAAACAGTCCCCCTGCCCAAAAAAAAAAGGGCAGCAAACTTTTGCTTTTCATTTCACCTCATCTTAAATCCCCCTTGCTCATGGCTCCATCTCCCTCCAGCATCACACAACGCTGCAGCTCCCACCTGACCCTGTATCTTCTCCCTGAAAGAGGAGATCTTGCCCTTGAAGGAGCAAGCTGGGCCAAGCTGATTCCTGTGATGTTTTACGACCGGGTGAAGTGGTAGAGTGCCCTTTATGGTGTTTTGAAAGGAAATTGTACAGGAACAATGTCCCGAGCAGCGTGGCTATTGAAAACCCTTCACAAAAGGAGTTTGCCACAAGAGGAAAAGCAGCTTAATCAGTTGAACTAATCACTGTAGGTGGCTGAGTGTCCCTGAGGGTCTGTAAAATTAAATATAATGGGAAAAGAAATATATCACAGCTTGCCTACGCTCCTCAGTGGAGCCACCAACGGATATGGGACGTTCCCTGCCTGGCCCCAAGCCCACTGTGACCATCCTTTGGGCTTCCCTGTGCAGGACCATGCTCACCTCTGTGCAAAACCCAGGCCAGGGCCACATGGCTTGGCTGGGATGAGCCCCAGGAGGCCCCTGAGTGGGCAGTGAGGACAGGGATGCCCACGGCATGCGCTCACCCCAGATAACCCGGCTGGCGGCGCGGGCGTGGGCGGGAGGGTCAGTGGTGCTTACACAACCCTCCTGCTTCAGGAAAAGGAAACCATCCCTGACTGCCACCCGGGGCTCCCCAAGGAAGGAGGATATTTCTGCCTCCTCCAGCTCTGAATCAAATTAAGGCCAGAAAACAACACACACAAAAAAAATAATAATACAGACTGTTTTTTCCCGATAACTTAAGTGTAAAGCCAAGTTGAAGGTAGGAAGTAAATACATTCAGGCAATGCAAGAGAACTGGGGACATTTCTGTAATCCTGTTGTTGAAAGCCGTAAGTATTTGGGACACACTGAAGAGAGATGGGAGTGTTCATGAGCCTCTTTGCTCCCAACCCTTCTCCCCATGCATGAACCAGGAGGACACAGACAGCCTTCTGCTCCAGCTCTTATGAAGACTTTATGAAGGATGGGTTTCTCAGGTGAAGAAACACCCCTCATAAAATCCTATCTAACAGGAGAAGGAGGAGATGACATGAAACTCAGTCACAGCTAAGGGTGACTTCAGGTCACAGTTCTTCACTGGGATGGTCATGGTCCCCAACAGCCCTGGCTGGGACAGGCAGAGCAGCTGGTTACCCCAAAGCCTGGAGACACAGCAGCTGCACAGAAGAAGCACAAGGGATTCCCACTTTTTCTACCGAAAAGAGGAATTCAGATATCTTTTGTAAAGAGGGGGTTGACTAACTCTCAGGCTTTTACTCCATCCTCTCCAGGACATGGCTCTCTGTTTCCCTCTGCCATTCCCTCCTGTCCTTGTCCATAGACAAGAACCACCAAAAGCCCTGTGAGGTACCAGCTAGTATGGATGCACACCCAAGGATCTCCTTTTGGTGAGGCATTCAGCCTGATTTGACTTTTGAATCCAGAAAGATTGATTATGATAGCACAAACTTTTTAAGACCTCCCCAGCAACCTTCTTCTGGTCCTCAGGAAAACTGTCCCCCTTTGTCAGGTGACAGAACCACTTCACTACATTTAATCAGAAGACCAAGAAGTAGGTACAAACTCACCCCTCTTAACCTGTTGCAACTCCATATATTCCCTGTAAATTCTACTACATTGGTCAATGTTTTTTATCAATCCTATAAGGCTGGTGCAAGTCTCTTTTTGTGCATTTCTGGGCCAAAGGATTTGTCCAGCTGGACCCTCCATCCCAAAACACATCACACCAGGATGCCAGGGAACTGGAAGAACCCTCTGCAACATGACGTTGACTTCAATGCTTCAACAGACAGTTAAGAAATGGTCATTTTAGGAACTTCTTGAAAAACAAGGAGCTAAAGTAAGAGTCCACTTGCCCAAGGAAACAGCTTGTCCTCTGACAGCAGGGAGGCATTGGGCTGGGAAAAGTCAGAAGAGAGGACTTGAGAAATGGGTCTGTTGTACTCTACTGGCCAGAGTACTTTTTTTCTTGCAGGAGAGGTCCTGCCACCATCCAGGAAAACTCCCTCCTTCCCTAGAGGTGGTTGCCTTTGGGAGGTCTAACCAAGTGGCCTTTGGTGCCTTTGCACATGTATGAAAAACCTTGCCTCTGCTGCTCTCCTTCCACAATCCCAACAAGCAGTGATGCTCCCATCGCCCTCATCAGGAGGTGGCAGTCACACCTCATGACTAAGCCCACAAAGGAAACTCCAGGTGTGAGATTTCTGCCAGGAGAGGTGGGGAGGGCAGTACCTCTCCCTGATCTCCTGCCCTGATGATAAGCTCTCTGCAGCCAGAACCTCACCAGCTCCTGTAAGCATTTACAACACCCTGTGCAACCAAACCCTCTGTCAGATGTGGCCCTGATGTTGATTGCCATCATGGAAAATGCATACAGGTTTTTTAAATTACACTTAATTCATTCTTCATACCTATCTTATACAATGAATGAGGCACACATCCATGGAAAAATCAGAGTATCCCATAATGGTTTGGGTTGGAAGGGACCTTAAAGACCATGCAGTTCCATCTCCTGCCATAAGCAGGGACACCTTCCATTAGACCAGGTTACTCAGGGCCCCATCCAACCTGGCCTGGAACACTTCCAGGGATGAGGCATCCTCAGCTTTGCTGGGAAAAAATGCCTCGTGGAAGGTAAAAACAGCACATACGCAAGGAGAGAGCTATGGCTGCAAGCCCATAGGGTTGCTTCTCCCCAGGGGATGGAAAGGTGCACGCCAGAGACCTCAGGGTAGGTGAGCTGTGCTCCTCCACAGCGCAGTGACAGCATTTCCCGAGGAAAGGTGACGCGAAGGAAGCAGGGACGGGCACTATTTATAGCAGGGCCGGACACCAGTGTCATTTTGGATGAGAAACAAAAGGTGCTTCACTGGCCCAAGACACGTCCCCTTCTGAATGTCACTTTCAGAGAGGAAGAGAAGTCCACACACACTCTGGGAAGGAATTGGTGTCATCTAAAAGACCAGCTGGAAACAAATGAGGCAGATTTTTGGATACCAGTGTGCTTTATTAGCTTTTTTATAATAGCTGTTTTATATAAAGATCCAGCCAAGCTGAAGGTCCCCTACAACGAGGCAAGGCCAGCTGGACCTGTGCACTGAGCAGAGGTCAGACTGGGGGTTGACACTTTGACCCAAGCCGCATGGCCACTTTTGAGTATGACTCCTGCCCCTGGCAGGATCATTCCCACCATGGTCACCTGGGATTTGTCAACCTTGGATGAGGCAAGCCCTGGGCAGGGAGAGCCTCTGCACCATGAACAGGCAC
>JAWWTY010000088.1:71591292-71635833 GCA_035222235.1 Margarornis squamiger | reverse complement strand
CTGGCTCCAGAGCAGAGGGGCTCCAGCCCTGCAGCATCTCCGGGGGTTCCTCTGGGCTCTCTCCAGCAGCTCCACATCCCTGTGCTGTTGTTCCCAGGGCTGGATGCAGAATTCCAGGTGGGGTCTCACCTGAGGGGGCAGAATCCCCCCCCATTCCCTGCTGCCCAAGCTGTGGGACCAGCCCAGGGCACGGGGAGTTTCTGGGCTGGGGCATCTCCAGCCTTGCATCCACAAACACTCCCAAGTCACAAGGAAACACCAGGAATGAGGTAGTGTTTTTTTCTACAGCTGGTTCTTCTGTGACCATGCTGAGGGAGCAAATCACAGCAACTTTTTTGGTGTCTGACAACAACTGCCTTACAGATGGGAGGGTCCTTCCTGGGACCAACCTGCACCCTCCCTCCTTCTCCACTTCTGCACTTCTGAAGTGCAACAGTCACCCGAGGTGGTTGAACCTGTGGTGTGTTTCACAAAGACTCAAGGTTTAGGTTCATTGCTTCATCCCCATGGTCTTCACGTCTAATACATGACTTTCAGATGTGAAACACCCCAGAAAGCAACTGTCCTGACTCATACCAACTTATTCAGTCTCTTCCACAGACATTCCTAGCCTGTGATGGTCAAGCATATGAAGATGCCTGAAAAGGAAACAGCTATACTGAAATCATGAAAATGAACAAAAGGCTGAGAAAAGCAACTGGACTGATGGAAAAAAACAATGCTCAGGTGATGAGAGAAGGACAAGTAATGATCCAACCATACTGCAGGATCAGTCCACAGGAGCTTTTATCTGAAGAGCCTTTTGTGCCCTCAAGAAACATCCGCCCTTGCTTATCTTAAACAAATGGTTGCAGAAGGCCTGAACTGAACAAACAGGTTATTAGGCCTGAGGTAGGAGCCAGGAGTTTCGCTGGGTTTTATTGCACACAAAGTTCAGGGTGGGATTCATTTTCTGGGGGAGTGGGAAGGGTGAGGTGGGGCTGGAATCACAGCAGCCTTGAAGACACCCCATCTGCCTGTGCAAAGGCAACAACAGAAATACCAGGGTTTGAGGGAGTGTAAAAAGAAATGCATTATGATTCCAGAAATGGTCAGCAGAAACCAACCCAGTGAAATGCAGCACCCTATGATAAGGCTTTCATCTGCCTATAGGATGAATTATCCCTGTCAGGAAAGTCTGAGACAGCACAGAGCTGCACATATATTTAACTTTTACTGTGCCAGTGCCACAATCCTGGTGCTTATGGGGTTGAATGTGCCAATATTCAGCATAACCATCCCAGGCATTCCACTGCATATGAGTAACACCTCCAACACTGGCAGCATCCCCATCACCTCTACCCACCCAAGGTCAGCATTTCTAGTGGAGGTGATCCTGGTGGAAGGTGTCCCTATCCATGGAAGGGGCACTGGAAAGTGGTGAGCTTTAAAGTCCCTTCCAACCACGACCTTTCTGTGATTCTGACTCAATGATGTATCAACATCCGTAAGTCCTGTGGGCACTTCCAGCAGAGCTATCTCCTTAGAGGCCACTCGCCTCTTCCCCTTCCAGGAATTCCCACAGCTTTGGGCTGTCACTCTCTCACACCAGGGGAATTTTTTACCTCCTGAAAGGAGACAGCTGAGGCACAAACCAAAGCCTTGACCTGGTCTGGAGGCCATGGAAGGACACCAAACATTTTCAGGAAGCCACATGGGAATTATTTCCTCTCTGCTAAAATGTAAGTGATAAATCTGTTCCTTCAAATTGCAAGCTATTAATTTTTTTTTCCTGAAAGGTGCTTACAGTAAGAGTTGGTTCTGAATAAGGAAGCAGTCAGTGCTCAACATCCATGGAATAGGAAGTACAAGAGTTTTACAAAATACTCCCCAACAAGATAAAGGGCAGGTAAATCCTTACACCACCTGATGGTTGTGGGTCCCCCATCCCTCCTCATTCACAACACAGCCCACACAGGTCCCACAACCTTTGAGGACACTTTCTTCTCAATCACTGGAGCCAGGGCTAAATTAAACTAAAGGGCTGACAAAGAGGAATTAGTTTCCAGGCATCCAAGAGCTGGAAAAGGAGCAAGACTCTCCCAGTTCTGCCACCACTGATACAAGTCCTGTGGTGGAAAAGGGATGCTCTGTGGTACCTTGACAGTAGGATGTGCTTGCCTGGACATGCAACATGTCTCAAAGAGGAGTTCGAGGAGCATTTGGACAATGCTCTCAGGCACTCTCTGAGATTGTTGGGGTGTCCTGTGCAGGGCCAGGTGTTGGACTAGATGATCATCCTGGGTCCCTTCCAACCCAGGACATTCCATGATTCTAAGCCATTCCATGGGAGATGTCCTGGTCTGGAGGATTTCCTGATTAACTGCATCTTTGAGGACTACACCATAAATCACAGATTGCTAGCAAAAGCTGAACATACAGCTGCAGCACACCTGCCTTGGTGATGAGCACCTTGAAAGAGATTTTTTCCAAAAAAAAACACCTAGGGTGAAGAGATCAGGACTGTCACAGCTAAATACCACTCTTTATTTATCATTAAAAGCACCAGCACTATTCCCTAAGGGGTCTGCCCTCCCACATTTCCCCAAGGACACAACTCCTTGGATTCCCACTTGCTGAGGGTTAATGCTCAATGCTAATGCTGGTGTACACGGTCCCTCTCACAGAAAGGTTGCTGTTTTCATCCATTACACTATACACATGCAGTTCCAGACCCAAAAAAGTATCATTTAGACTCTTATTTTCCCACCATTTCTCCCTGGTGTCTCTCCTGGCAGAGAGCAGACACACAGCTAGAGGGAAGACAGCACTGCAAATGGCACTAAATACTTAGGGGCTGCTAGGCTGTCCCACCTCATCCCTCTGCAGCCAGTTCTGGGGTGACACAAAAGACTCAGAGAATAGCAGAACAACCCAGCATGAAACTCCCTGTGTGGGGTGAAGGATGCAAATGCAATTAACGCATTAGAATAATTAGGCAAAGCATCCCAAGTGAAACATAACCTGAACCGTCCTCAAAGCCTTCTGCTGATTACTCACAGCAAGTTTTCCGGGGTCTATTTTTAATTCTCGGCCCCTAAGCTCCTGAACTATACATAATTCAGAGATAATAAAACTTTAAAATCCAGGACAAAGTCTCCTAGGAGGAACTACCTCTGCAAACACACACGTACACACCAGCACAACCAGGATGGGCAGGAGGAAAACCTGACCAGTGCCACCAAAGCCCAGCTAAGCCACCGAGATGGGGACAGGCTGGAGACACTGCTGCACTGAGACAGGGTGCTCCAGACACGCCAACACAGACACACAGTGCCATAGGAAGAGTATAAATAACAGACAAAAGAAGTCCCCTTTTGTTACCAGAATCCGCAAATCCCAGATCAGTTACAAGCTGACTTAGGAAATGGAGTTTTTCCCATGTTATAGCAAAATGGGAACAATACTTTGCAAGTGGAAGTAACTTTAATTGTTTTAACTGATGTTATTTTAGTGTTGTTTAGGTTTATTGTTTATTTGTATGTATTTCCTCTACCCTGGTCAGGCTTAAAAACAAACTGTACTGTCAGCAGTAAAGCTGACATCCATAAATAAATACATTTATCCAGTAAGTATAGATATAACCCCACCATTGATTGGAGTCCTTAAATGCAGAATATTTAAAGAATCACTAAAATAAGTCGTGTTGATGACCTGGGTTTGCTTTTCCCTGGAAAAGGGAGCCTTTTTCAGCAAGTATTGGGAATAAACACTGACCACATCACTTGAGACCAGGTGGCACCAGACATGCTGTTTGGTTTGCAGTCTGTCCAGGTAGCCCAAGCCCATCCTGAGAAAGGGCTGCTCTACTCTGAAAACCTTTTCCTACATTTTCCTTGGCTTGCACTAGTTTGGGGGAGAGAGAGGAACTGCTTTAGTTGGGATTTAAAAGTGTTAGGAGGTTGCTATGGGAATATTTATAACTCAAGCTATTTCAGTCCCTCTGGGACCTCACATTTCTTTAAAATATGCTTTTCCTCTATATTCTTCATGTTTCCCAGTCTGGTTTTTCCTGGTCCCTTGTCTCCTTCAAAGCCTACCACCATCATTTGTGCACTTTTATGTGCTGTTTGACCACGGCTCCCTCAGTAGAGATTAAGCACCATCCACCCTCAGCATCTCCCCACTGTTCCATTGTGGTGAATGGTGACATGAGGAAAAGACCTGCAGGCAGAACAGGGACCTCCTTGATTAATTTTTAAGATGACCTTCAGACAGACCCCACAGGACCTCAGGGAGTTTAAGACCAGAGGCCAGGACACCTCTAAGCTGTTGGATTTCTGTTCAATCCCCAGTACTGGTACAGCTGTCCAGCTGTGCTCGAACCTCAGCATCACTCCTGGCAGGTGGTAAGGGCTGCATCCAAGTATGTTTTCATTTCACCTCTATTATTTACAAAAGACTGTGTTTTCCATGTGCAATCCCCCAGAACCAAGCCTTCAAAAATCCTGTTCTCTTGGATGGACTGGGGTTTCAGCCTGAAGCAACTTCAGATCATGCAAGGTCCCAGGATTTGGGACAGTAAAACAGCAATGAAATCCCTTTATTTGCATAGTGACAACTTCACAACTTTACACACAAGGGGTTGCTTCTTTTTTCTTTCAAAATGGCTAGATCCAGAGGCACTAGGAAGAATTTCTCACTGCTCAGCCCTTGGCACTTCCTGTTGGATGCCTTCCAAGTACATGAACTTTTTCAACACCCTAAGATCACAGGCAATAGTTAATAATTCAATGAGCATTTTTTTTGCCATTATCTGCAACACTGTGATCCATACTCTGTGCTACCAAATGAAAAAATTTTGCCATCAACTTGAATAGGGTTCATGGTGGTGGCAGCCCCTCCTGGTCTACGAGTGGACCATTCTTGTGGGCTGAAGCATGGTCCTTTCCTTCTCCAAGTCCCTTGTATTGTGCTGGAAACATTTTCCCACAACAGATATTCCTGTTTGCAGTAGGCTAAAAACAGAGCCAATGCACTTTCCCCAGGACTATACCACAAAGAGATGTCTTTTCCCCTCTCTGAAGTTGCTGCTTAGTCTGGTTCAGCCCAGAGAGAGCAAGTGAGGATCCCATGTCTCAGCCACCCAGCCTGGAAAATACCCCAGTGTGCAAATGCCAGTTTAATATTATAAAAACCTTATTCTTCCCTTTGAAAAGTCCCATTCCTTCATGTGCACCACAAGGGTTTGACTTTCTCCTTGCCAGTTTGTACCTGGGTAAAAGAATCTGCTTCTTGAGTGTCCATCCGATCCCTCCCATGATTTTCCTTTTACACACAGAGGATCCAAGATCCCTCCTGCTGTAATGGCTTTTAATGCAGGGAAAAGTACAGAAAACATGATGCACTTGCCACAGAGTATCAATCACATTCCATCATATATTAATTACTCTGGTGGCTTTTCACTGATGTTTTGCTGACCTCTGAGAGCCACAGTCTACTTTGAAGAGTAAAATGAGGATTAGCAAGAAAAGTATGTTCGTAGTTGCTTTACAGCAGTGTGCAAATGTGACATCTGAAAATGGATCTGGCATCTCCAACAACAACAAAAAAAATGCTGAAAACCCCTTTTCTATTCGAAGTTGATATAGGACAGGCAGAAAGATGGCCATGACTGTTCTCCCATGGCCTTGCAAAGGCTGAACCCCAACCACGACAACTCCAAACACAGGGGCATCATTCAAACATCAGCTTTCCTGACAGAGAAAGCAGAAGTTACAGCTGCTTTTGTACTGACTGCCAGGTGCTGGGTGAAGCCTCTTCATTTCACATTGGTCATGAGGACACACACTCAGATGTCTCAACAGAAGCAAGGGAGGACAAAAAAGATGAGATTGAGATTGGATATTAAGAAAAATTTCTTTACAGAAAAGGTTGCCAAGCCCTGGCACCGGCTCCCAGGGCAGTGGTGGAGTCACCACCCCTGGAGAGATTTAAAAGACCTGTAGAGGTGGCACTTGGGGACATGGTTTAGTGGTGGTCTTGGCAGAGAGGGGTTGACAGTCAGATTCCATGATCTTAGAAGTCTTTTTCAACCTAAACAGCTCTATGATTCCAGAAGAACCAGCATCAAAACTCAACAAACCAACACAGATCCCAGATGTATTTTCATGTGTCAAGTGACCAATACCAAAGATCTCGCTTACTGGACTGTCTGGGGTCATGTTGCCCCTCCTCGTTACAGCTTTTTCAGCTGCTTTCTAATCTCCTTGATGCCCTCCTAGCTGGTAGGATTGGGCCTGCATGATGGGCTCAGCTCCAGAGGCTGGAGAGGGTCTGAGACAGTGGCCATCAAGACGAATATAGGCAATGAGCAGGATAGGGCATGACAAGAAAAATGAGGATGTCCTGTGTGATGAGCAACTCCGAAGTGGGTATCAAAATGCTTCCTACCAGAGAGATGGTAATTCTGGCAACCAGCACACCTGCCATGTCCATTCAGCTGGCTCCCTTCTGTGCCCAGGACTCCTGCCCATCTCTATCAGCACCACACCCATTAGCATCCCACAGGTGCTATACCTTCACAGTGGCTCTGAAGTCACACAGGGATGCTACAGCAGCCCCAGGATGCAAAATGAGGTCTCCCAAGCTATACTCCACACTGTCCTGGATCCCTGGAAGTGTCCAAGGCCAGGCTGGGTGGGGTTTGGAGCAACCTGGGATAGTGGAAGGTGTCCCTGCCCATGGGAGGGGGTTGAAACAAGATGAACTTTAAGGTCCCTTCCAACCCAAACCACTCTGTGATTCCATGATATTGTTCTTTGCCCACTCCATACACACCCATGCACAAAACACTAAAGGCACATGGGCTCCTGCCTTGTCCCTGCATCCCTGCTTGGATCGGAGACAACACAGCAGGCTGGGATCTCTCAAGCCTGCCCTTCCCAAAACCAAGTCATCAGATGTCTGCAACTCTGAGCTTGGCAGCCTCAGCCTTTCTCTCCTTATCACTGCCAGAAATTATTCACTTAACATCCATGGCCTTCTGCCAGCAAGAGCGCGGCACAGGGAGCAGAACTGTCTCCTCTGCTCCTCCCGCAAACCAAAGCAACAAAAGCAAGGCTCTTCCTCAAGGAAAAAGAAAAAAAAATAAAAAATTCCCACCAGCTAAGAAAAGCTGGAGGTTAATATAAATTCCATGGGTTTGAGAGGGAAACGGAGCTGCATTCAAAGACTCAATGGCTAACCACGCTTCCTTCGTTTGGCAACTGCCCGCTCCCCCGGCAGAGTTATTGAGGAAGTTGGACGAGTGCTGTATTTGTTCCAGCTGCAGATTTCCCTTAACCCCTGGTATTGGTGTTTTCCAAAAACACAGACCTTGTTTTCTGATGGTGGCTGTCCGTGCGTGCCACGTCTACAGTTATTAGCTTCAAGTGCTGTCATTTGTAGATTAAAAATAGAGAAAAAAAAACCCCATTGCCATTCTGAGAAGTCCAGGCTGGATGAGCAAAATGGGGGATTAGAAGAAGGCTTTCAGGAATTAGCTTGGAACAGGAAAGAAGAAGATAAAGCCATTATAAAAGCTTGTGCTAATACAGGAG
This sequence comes from Margarornis squamiger, assembly GCA_035222235.1. Taxonomy (NCBI): domain Eukaryota; kingdom Metazoa; phylum Chordata; class Aves; order Passeriformes; family Furnariidae; genus Margarornis; species Margarornis squamiger. The sequence goes on along the minus strand of JAWWTY010000088.1, from coordinate 71,628,253 downwards.
TCCTTTTTGTTGTGTTAATGCAGCCACACGAATTCCTATGAAGATTTATTAGTCAGGTCATAAAATCTGCTCTCCTTCCTTTTCTGATGATAAAATCAAGATTATTTTCCTCCACTAACATGTTCCTTTCTCTCAATTAAGAGGAAAAAAAAAAGATGCATTTTTCCAAGACTCAGTTAGTTGTGTACAGAAGGCTACAGATGAGGTTGATGTCTTCAGAGCAGAGAAGTACAGATGCTGAAATTCAGGTACCTGTTTAGAGACTACACTGGATGCTCCCTGTAAGGTGAGCACAGACCCAGGTCGATGGTACCCAATGCTGAGTGACTTGACCAAGCTCGGATACACAGCACCATCCCCTTCCATCACCCCAGACCTGCTATGACACCCACTATGTCCCACAGAACTTCAGCCCAGTAAAGCATTTACTTTATGGGAATCTGCTCCTAAGTCCACTATTTGCCTTGGCCCACAGCCAGCCAAGCACTTAGGCACATGCTTAAAGTTAAGCACAAGAGTAAACAGATTGAAGTCAGGGGGACTTAAAATTAAGCACATATTTCAAGGATTTGCTGGATAAGGGCCTTAACCCTGGTGTGCAGCGTTTAACTGGGATGATTCCCAGCTGATTAGCTCCCTCTTTTCCCCAGCTTCCCCACCATCGGGCCAGGCAACAAATGGTTTCTGTTTTGCCACCACGCTAAAGGCCTGGCTTTAAAGAAACCTTGTCAAGCCTCCAGGCAAAGCATATCTTTCTTTAATTATACCTGCCTGTGAAATACCTTCCAGAAATCCCCACCCAAACAAAGCCTCAGGAAAGGAAATAACGGAAATTCCTGATGGTTTCCACGGGGGAAGCGATCCGAACCAGTGAGACGAGGTGCACGTAAGAAGAGGCTGATGACTGCTCCTACTGTACACAGCTCCCAGCCTGGAGACACTCCTTAAAGCTCCACCAGAAGCTCCCAGGTTCCCCAGACCTCATCCCCCAGGGCAGGAGCCTCCTTGGACCTGTCCCCTGTGTGTGTCTTTGGGCATGTGTTAAGGTCTGAAAAGCCATTTGGTGCACACTTCTGGTGGAGGAAGAAAGGTCACCTGCAGGACTGGTTTGGGCTTTTTTAAACTTTTTTTTATTAATTTTTTGCCTTCTATGCCCTTTCAAATGGGATTTTGTATTTTATTTCAGTTGAATCTCCCCATGCCAGGACCTCGGTGGCTGTGGCTACGTGGGCAGGTCTGGCAGAGTGAAGGCCCTCTTGGCACAGAGGCAAACAGGCATCCCTGGCAAATCTTGGAAGACATGGACAAAACAGACAAGCAGAAGATTAGAAACCTGGACAGAAACACAGAGATTTTCTGTTGATTTCTTCAGAAAAAGGACTACTCTCATCAAGCAGCAGCAACTTGCCTAGAGTTGACAGTGGACTAGTGGAACATCACAAAGTCCCACGCCCATTCCTTACCCATCCCCATCCAATCCACTTCTAACTACCCTCTGCTGCATTACCCTTTGCTCTTGAAGAGTCAGTCCTTTCCACCAGGGCATTAACAACTGATTTCCCTGTGCTAAACACACCAAAGGCACCAAATAACCAAGTACCTTTGGAAAAGCAATTGTGAAAGATGCCTGGATTACTCCATCCAAACTGCAAGCCACCCTAGGTGACCACTAAGTCAATTTTCATTGCAACACATGAAGAAAACCCTCTGTGCTGCTGCTCCTTTTGACCCAATCTCATGTCAGGGAAGCTACCTTGGACCTCCCAGAAGAGCACAGCCACCAGCTGCTGCTCTGCAGCCCTGCTCTTCCTGAACCAACAACTCCCAGAAGTTGAGGACGGGCAGAATAAATACAAGCCCTGCCTCCTATGCGTATGGCACCACAAAAAGACATGGCAAGCAGGAGCCAAACAAGGCAGTTTTCTTCTCCTTCAGACAGGAATGTCAGCATGGTCAAGTAGTCACAGAGCTCCACCTCTCATGCAGCAGGTTCTCAGCCTCAGGTACACTGGCAGCCCTTGGAGCTATTTGCACTCTACTTTTGTGGCCTCTCTGGCCATGGGCAGCTGGGCACTAATCTCTGGAATAGCAGCAAAGGTGCTCTGTCTTAGAAATGTGTCACACTTCACCTGCCTTCCACCAAGGTCAACATAGCCCATGTAATTATCATTTATTACTCTACACCAAAATCCTGAGGCTAGATGCTCTGTGCAGGGATCAGAGAGCACCAGGAGAAAAGCAATGTAATACAAAGGCTGAAAGAAGAACCAACAGCTTACTTGCTTGTACCCTCACACACGGGCACTTGTAAAGAAGAAAAGAGTTAAGTAAAAAGATCTGTTTGCCTAAGCACTTATAAATTGAACTACAAACAGTTTTTCTTTCAACGAAAAGACCTTGTAGTGTGTGTAGTCCCAACACTGTGTCACTGCAAGAGGGGTGGGGGTGAGACCCTGAATTCCTCCATGGCCATGGCTGTTACAGAAGCCCAGAATATGCTGAGTTGGAAGGATCTACAAGGATCATCAAGTGCAAGTGCTGGCCCTGCAAAGGACCATCCCCAAGAGTCACACCCTGTGTCCCAGAGGATCACACAAACCCTCTTGGAGCTCTGGCAGCCTTGGGGCTGTGCCCCCTGCCCTGCGGAGCCTGGTCAGTGCCCACCACCCTCTGGGGGAAGGACCTTTTCTGATATCCAACCTAAACCTCCCCTGACACAACCACAGGATCCGCTTAGGATTTCAGGCAAAACGAGACTCAGCTCTCCCCCATCTCCCTTTCCAGGGGTTGTGCTCTCTCTGACAGCTTTTTATAACCATGTTTGGTCTTGCTTCATCTCTTGGAGCATTTGCAGAAGAAGAGGAGTTTCCACCCACCCACACTAATGATGCAGACGAGGGGAAAGAGGAGCTGCCGTTGTGCTCTTTGGATCATGTCAGGTTGCACGTACGTTTGAAGTTGGCCACCCCGTTCTCAGCAGCCAGGAGCAATCTCGCAACGTCTACTTCCTCCACTGCTCACAGAGCTGATCTTCAGGAAAGCTCTGCAGTGCGAGGAAATCCTGACCATCGCCACCAGAGCGTTATCGACACAGCAAGGAGATAATAACGACAGGAACCGCCTCGCGGCAAAATCACCATCGTTGATTCATGCGACTGCCTGGTGCCAAAGTCCAGCGAGCCGGGACACGGCGACAGGAGGTCACATATGCCATTAGCTGGTTATTGTGTTAAAAAAAAAAAAAAGTAAAAAAAAAAGTGGGTTCCTACAACTTGATGAGCATGATACGCTTTCCCTCTGGGGAATGCATCAGGTCTTCAGTGCGTGATATGGATTATTCATTGTTGAACCTGACTGCTCTTAGGAGGCCACAGGTCCCACCTCCTCCTCTGGGAGGGCAGATGACATCTAGCCTGGCAGATACCACCTGGAAAAAGCATGACCATTCATAGTGGCAGAACCTACAGTGGTCTGCAAGTTCTGTGGCTGGTCTGGATTCACCAGAAATTCCACAGAATCCAGAGCAGCCCTCTGATCTGTGTACAACATCCCACCCAGAGAGATGCAGGTGGCCCTAATGACAGACAGGACTGGTGGGCACGTTGCTGTGGGTCCACAGTACTCCTCAAAGACCTTTTACTCCAGGGATTGCTGGCTGAGACCTTCATGGTCTGTGATATGCATCTGAGGAGTAGTACGCATGTCACTAAAGGTGGTGGCTTGGAAAACTGGGTGCTTCCAGGTGGTGGTGAATCCCTGGAACAAGCACAACATGTCAAGCAGCTGTGCCTCCTTCAGTTCCATCCTGCTGATGGAGACCTCAGACCTGCAGCACACAGGCTTTCCCCCAGCACTATGGGAGCAGCAGAAATTCCCCACCTTGGACAAGCAGAGAAATGGAGGAGGTCAAGGGCTGGTGACACATGAAGGTTTACCTACCCTTGGTGGTTATTTGGGCCACTTGTTGAGCAGAAGGTTGGTAAAATGCTGCTGTGGCATGATGAAGGAGCACCTAGACATGGTAAGAGGATGGATTTCCCCCCACCATGAGAAACACCCATCGGTACCTTCTCCAAGTGTAACACTACACCAGAAATAGAGCCCCTTAGAGGTTTCGTTCTCTTCTCACTTCTTTTTTTTTTTCCTTTTTGCAGAATTAAGAAGTTCACGGCGTTTCTCTTTAATGTCACATGTGTGGCTCAGGTCCCTCAGGCCCCAGCAGAAGCAGCCTGGGATATTTGCACAGACCCCTCACAATGGAAGGAAGAGGGTGTAGGAGGGAGGATCAGGCTGCTGACCCCTTTATTGTTCTTGGGCCAGAAGAAAGCTTCCTCCTGGCTTAAGAACCACGGCGCTGAAAAAGTTTTCCAGCCAAAACGAGTCAGATGGAGTCACTGGGTGGTGGTTTTTATTATTTTTTTTTTCTTTCTCCTTCCCCTGCCTCCCCCTTCGGTCAAGCAACGGGGAGTCACAGGGTTGTGCTCCATTCACAAAATACCTGCTGCACATCACGTAGTCCTTCCCCCCGACGGCGGGGAAAGGCGCTGTAACCCAAGCAAACGAAAATAAACCTTTCTTTTCTTTTTTTTTGTTTTTTTTTTCCTTTCTCTGCAGATTTAAAAAAAAACAAAAAAAGGGAAAAAAAAAAAAAAAAAAGAAGGGAAGAAAGGACCCTGCTCCCAGACTGACGCCTCCAGCGTGCGCCCGCCAGGGAAGGGGTAGGCAGAGGGGGGAAACAAGACGACGATATGAAAGAAAACAAAAACCAGCAAATTCTGCTCCAAAAGGATTAAATGGAGTTTTTCCAAAAAAACACCCCGCCATTATATAATGAGGCTTAACTCAGAGTCACTGGGGTCACACGATGCAGCAGACTGGAAAAACCAAAGCGCAGTGTAGCCTTTTAATTGTTAAGCCAACCATAAAAAAAAATAAAACAGAAAACCGATATTGTGACTGCACAACAAGGTGGCCACTCACATACTCACGGCCAGGGTATTTTTTTACTGCTTTTGCTCTTTCTGGCTGAAGGAGTTCAACTCCTTGCCTTTCCCCTTATTGTGGTGGTGACCTGCTTTGCTGGGACACTGCTGGCATGGGGCAGAGATGCCACCAGGGAACAGGGGACTGCACCAGCTTCTGAAGCCTTAAGGCACGTGGGGATGCTTTGCACTGAAAGCAAAATCAGCCATAAGTGGAAACCCTATTGCAACAATCCAGGTATCAAAACCCACTGCTGTTTCCAGATCAGAATTTGCATTCTACGAGGTGATTTTGGAGCCCCTTGGTTGCACTTACAAGTCAAGCCATGACCCACAGTAACCTGCCTAGCCCCGAGGTTCTCCATAACCTTCAGGGTGAGTTGGTTGTACAGCCACAGGCAACTCTGAAGCTCCTTCATCCTTAATGTCTCCCAGTGCTGCCTACACCAGAGACAGAATCACACAATCATAGAATCATTTAGGTTGGAAAAGCCCTCTGAGATCACTGAGTCAAACTGTTCCCCCAGCACTGTCAAGACCAGCACTAACCCATGTCCCCAAGTGCCACATCCACATGGCTTTTAAACACCTCCAGGGATGGGGACTCCACCACTGCTCCATCCCAACATTTGACAACCCTTTACATGAAGAAATTGTTCCCTAAGAGCCAATCTAAACCTCCCTTGGTGCAACTTGAGGCCATTTCCTCCTGTCCTGTTGCCTCTTAGCTGGGAGAACAGACAAGCTCACCATGTCTACGCTCTCCTGTTACGCAGGTGTAACATCCAACCTCCAGGGCTGAACAAGCTCCATGGTCAAAAGGGGGAACAACCCTTCAAACAAGAAGAAAACTTTCAAAAAGCCCACCCTAGCCCCCTGCTTTTGAAAACCCTTTGCTGTGGAAACCCATGGACCACAGGGCCATGCAGCAGTGGGGGGGATGGTACCATCAGGCTGGAAACCTGGAGATCATCCTGAACTCATGTTTTCTTTTAAACTGCAACAAAGGCAAATCTATGCTTCACATTTGAATCTTAAAAACTGTCTTTGGTCTGGATTATTGTTGTGGAACAATCACAAAAAAACAGGACAGGGTGTCTCATCTCTTCTGCTGCTCCTTCAAACCACATCCATGCAAGTAGTGACCCCAAATCTTCTAATTCTTACCTAGAAAATGTGTGGCAACCTAAACTTGATGAATGTATATTTTAACATTGTATTTGTGCACAACCCTTAGAGGAAGGCTGGCCAAATGAAGGTGTACACAGCTCACCAGCTTTAAGGATTAATGTTCTCACATATGCGTGATGGAGCAAAAGACAGCAGTTCCCTCCCCAGAACTAATAGGCAACAGCAATCCTTATCTTCTGTGATACCTGCCTATTTTGCCCAGTCAAGGGGTCTTATTTTTCCCAGTCACAGGGAAACAAACAGCTCTTACAAGCACACATATTTTCTTTCCGTTTGGATGTCCCAGAAGAATATACAATGTGAAATGAAATAATGAAGCAGGTCACAAAAGCAGGAAGAAATGAAGCTTTATCATTCTCCAGTGGTTTCTATGCTCATACATTACAGGAATTATTAAAAAAAAAATCAAAGAAAGAAAGGAAACAATGAGGAGTTTCTCCATAGCACTACAAGCAGGTGAAGGGCAAAGAAGAATAACCCTGGGAGACATGGGCACTGGGGCAGCACTGTGTGATCAGAGGCATGGAGACCACATTCCACTTGCTACTCCTATTAGCAAAATCCTTCAAACTCACTATCCAGCAAAGGCATTTTGGGGATGCCACAGAGTTTTCTTTCACTGAACATGTCAGCATGCATACATTGGAGCCATTTCTGGAGCCAGCAGAGAAGTTCACGGAGTATCCCTGAAGTGTGGAAGGCCAGGTTGGATGTGACTCAGCAATCTGGTCTAGTGGATGGTGTCCCTGCCCACAGTAGATAGGTTGGAACAAGATAATCTTTAAGGTCCCTTCCAACCCAAACTATTTTATGATTGTTATCTTCAAAAAACCCAACCCCCGAAAATATTTTTAAAATCATAAAATGAGGCACAATATGACTGTGAGACTAGACAGGGCTCTTTGAGTTACAGAGCTTGGACTGCTACCACAACGAGGACATCATTTAATCCCTTCATAAACAGTCTTTATTTTCCCCATGGTAGAGACATCCAGGCGTCGCGTGCAGCAATAAATTTACCACTTAAATGACAATCCTTGACCAAACCACCTTGGATTGCAATAAACACTTATCCTGCCACTAAATACCTATATTTACACCCATAGCTATATATACACATCTCCCCAAGCTGAATGGGATTCACTTACCTGCTGCCTCCAGGCAGGAAATTCACATTTTAAGAACTTCTGGTCTCATTTATTGTATTGGTTTCTATTCCCATAACATCAGAGGAAAGGCAGCAGAAAAGGGTGGGGAAGTATCTTCTGGTTGAGAAGAAATTTATAAATGTGACAGGAAACATTAACCTCCTATTTTGTCGGACAAGGGACGAGGACAACCCCCATTAGCCGGATTTTTAGAGAGCTATGTGTTTCTAGGCTCTGCAGGTCCCTCCACCAACGGGGATGTGTGCACGTCGCTCTTCTCTGGTCTTGTGGTATGCCTGCATTTTTTTAAGAAAGAAAATTCCTTCCTTTCCTTTATTTTATTAAAAATTCAGGTCTTTCACAGAGAGCGGGGAAGGGGATTAGGATGTGGAAATAGCCAAGCCAGCAGAAATAGCTGCTTGACCAAAGAGACACTCAGTTTTTATTCGGGATCTTTAGAAATCTAGATATTTTTTTTCCCCTCTGCTACTTTTATAACGTTTTTCTTTAACTTTGTCATTACTCTATATTACTTCCACATTTCAGGAAAATATTCAGCAAATTCAAGTGAGTGCAGCAAAAAACCTCTCAGATTTCTAATGAATCTTCTGGGAAAACAAGGGAGAAAAAGATGTAACATCACGGAGAAGTTAAAATTCAGGCAGGATTTGGCGTGGTGTGTGTTTTGTAGTCTATAAAAAGGACTGGGAAAAACGAAAACAAAGCCTCTGAGACTTGCTTTAGATATTATATAGCTGCATAAAAGCAAATCATTCTGAAAGGGAAGTCAGCTGTAGGGCTGGGAAAAATCTGTGTTGCTCTCTAGTGTGTTTAAGACAGAGCATAATGTGGTGACATTTTTGAGACTTAAATGCCTATCAAGTTGTTACTATACCTCTGTACAACTTCCCTTACCCAAACCACCTAATTCCCCAGAAAACTGCAGTTCACAAGTTTAAGACTGCTTGTGAACTCCTTAAAAACAAAACAGAGGATCTTTCTTCATCATCCTCCCATGAACAGACTTATTCACCCAGCTTTTCCATCCTCTTGTCTCCTTTTGGTCCCTGGTCATGAACCCAAAAGCCACCAGCTCCTATTGGTAAGACCAGCCTAACCCAGCCATCTCTTTTTGTCTATCCCTGCATCAGCCTGGCCCAAGGAAAATCTGAAAAGCAGACAGAATCCCATTTTTAGTCTTAGTTTGTTGCAGAAACCCGTGCCTGGCAAACTGCGGTCTACAGAATAGAGATGGTCCAGCAGTGGACATCGCCCTCCTCCTGAGGCTGGCATGTCCTTAAGAATGGGGTGGGTACAATCCAGGGCAGATGGGGGACACAGACAGATGGACTAGTGGGAACATGGGTGTTCAGGGGAACATCCTACACCTGATGGGGCAGCAGCACTTCCAGAGAAAGGGAGGACCCCTAGGCACACCTCGGTGTGATGAGCATTGCTTCATACTGAACCCTGCTGGAGTATCCCATAGGAAATACACAGAGATGAGGATTACACTTGCAGAAGTGGGATTTCCAAGAGAAATCGGGGTGTCACAACGCCAGTAAGGCAAACCTGGGCTGTGGGGTGTATCTGATGCCCAGGTATCAGCTCTGCTCGGGGCTGTGATGCTCGGGGCAGGGCTCACAGACACTTTCAGTTTTAACACTGCCCTGCTCAGGGCTGCCATGAGGCTAATGAGGATGCACAGTGCTGGTCAAGTTCAGCCCCAGGTACAGAGAAACACTCTTCCCTTCTGCAAGCCCCAGGTTTCCCCACGCTGGACATGCACATCAAGCCTGAGGTGGGCACAGCAGGATGAACAGCAGCATGACCTGACACTGGAGGGCAAGAGGCACAGCCTTGCAGAGTGAGGATTCTGCTTGGAAAAAGCCTTTGGAAAAAGCCTCATTTCCTCTGCATAGGGCAGTGTTTTGGGGCCATGCAGCGAGGCCGCAGTGCCCTCTAGTGCTGCAGGACTCCCCTCTGCCACCAGCCCCGTCCCCTCGGCCACCAAACACCCAGACAATCATCACAGCTGCAGCATAAACTACCCCTGCCCCTTCCACCGTCCCTCCTTGTTTATCCCAAATCCATGTCCCTGACTAGCTGATCCAACTGGGGTGCAACAGCATCCCAATGCCTCCCATCCTGTCAGGCATGGCAGCCTGGCCCATAGCCTGTCTAGCTGACCAGTACCAGCTCCAGGAAACTATAAAACAGGCATCTCCATGCCCACCAGGCTGGGAATACACTCCCAGGAATTACGAGTCTATATTGCTAAGTCTGCCTGACTTAAATGACAGCCAGAAAAATATCACCAGCCCTGAGAAGGGAGAACCCATCTCATTTCTTGCAATCATGAACCAACTCTGAACCATATTAGTAGAAATAGCAATAATAATAATGATGATGATGGAAACATCAAAGCTCTTGTGTTTCTTTTGTGCATTGAATAAGGCTATCATACGATGTTAGAAAATTGGATATTACGAAAAATTTCTTCATGGAAAAGGTTCTCCAGTCCTGGCACAGGGCAGTGGTGGAGTCCCCATCCTTGAAGGGGATTTAAATGCCATGTGGATGCGGCATTTGGGGACATGGGTTAGAGATGACCTTGGCAGTGCTGGGGAATGGTTGGACTTGATGATCTTAAGGGTCGTTTCCAACCGAAATGATTCAATGAATCTGTGATACGGAAGATGATCATAATGTGAAAAAGTCACCCCTTTCCTGCATGTCCAATAAAACCCACAGGGTTTGTAATCTGGTTCAGGGTTCATAGTGACAGTGCTATTCTGCCACAGTCCAGGCTTGGACTTTGCAAGAACCTGTGAGGTGACGAACTGCGTGGGAAATAAGCCAGCCTTGGTCCAGACCTCTCCACTCCAATGCTCTGGGGATGCCAGTAGCCTCACCTGGCTTCCTTGGATAATGGTGGCCTTAGCTCTGACATGGGAGTGATGCTCAAGAGGTTAGAGGTGACCATGGCAGTTTGCCCTCTCTGTTCCAGCTGATGGTCACTGCCAGTTGGGTTAAAATCAACAAAAAACAGGCTGAAGAAAGGCCGTGCCTTACTCCAAGTCATGGTAAACCAAAAGCTTTTTACTCAGCAGCAGAACTCTGATTCCCAATACGTTGTGACCTACACTCAAGTAAACCCTGGCTCTTTGACAGGGACTTTCCTCAGTGGTTTTAGCCGTTACAGTATTGGAAAGACCCTTGGGACATGGGCTTGTCAGACAAGAAACCTTCTCTGAAAGCAAAGCCATGACTACATGTTCTGGACAGAGTCCAGCAGGAACTGAGGGTGGGGAGAAGAAATCCCCATGTTTGGGCTCAGAGGGAGGAACCCCAACTTGTTCATAAGGGTTTGGTGTACACATAAAGCACATCAGGGTTAGACCTGGTGAGTGACAGCAGGAACAAACAGCAAAAGAGGTACACACCACACAGACCAGGCCATTCCCAGTGGGAGGGGATGCCAGAAGGATGAGTCCAACCCAGCTCCACCAGCACAGAACAGCCTACTGGGAGAGAAAGGATCTGGGCTGCCCAGTGTGCTGGGTGAAATGAGAACTGCCCAGCCTTGTAGCACAGAAAGAGCAGGCATGATTCCATATGGAGACAGTAAATAACACCACAGAGCTGTCCCTGAGCTCCAAAGAGACCTGTTGCCCAGCCACCACCATCCTGGAAGCCCTCACACCAGTGCTGGGCACTCATATCTCCCCCTACACATGCAGAGTGACAGCAGAGGGGATCCACCCTTCTCTCTGTGGACATCTGGGTTGGCTTCATCTCTCTTAGGGACCCTTCCTTATCTGGCCAAGTTCATGTGTGAAGCTGGTCCATCTAGGCACTCTGCAGAGCTGACAGGGAAAGGACACAGGTATCCTCAGATGGGAATCATCCCTACTTTCCTAGACCTCTACACTGAGGTGCAAAAAATCACGTCCCCAATGCGCCCATGCTTCACCAAGGGCAGGAACCCCAAGCGACCAGGCCATGCACACGTCCAGCCTTCACTCTGAACTCTAAGATCTGACTTGAAAATACTTGTAAATGAGGAAGGGTCCCAAGGAATGTGTGCAGAGGTGCCCTGTAGGTACCTAAATTCAGGTGGGATCCCAGTACAGTTGGGAATCCTGGTGTTTCTATGGCTGTTCAGACAAAATCAGGAACACAGTAGTGCTAAGAGGAACATGAACAACCTACAGAGTCTGCCTTTCTCCTGAGGAGTTGCTCCCTTGTTTCTCATCCAACAAGGAAGCTGGATGACGACTGTAGCCAGAAGAGAAACAAGCAGTTTATTGTAACAGCAAGCATATGACAAAAAGGGTCAAAAACCAGTAAGGAAATGGAAGGAGATGAGCTGCAAGGCAATAAGATGCCAAACCAAACGATATCCATGCTGCCTTCCAAGTTTATCCCATTACAACAGCAAAGCCCAATATGCCTTTCAGAAGTGCCATGTAATTTCTGCCTCCTAAAATACAAGGTAAGGAGCAGCTGGGCAGTGAGGGAACACCCCCAGTGCTCTGGGGAAGGCAAGTCCATCCTGAAGGCACAAGTTCAGCAAACTGAAAGCCAAACACTACAAGATGCCAGTCCAGAAACCACTTGGGATATGTTCCAAAACTCTCTGCTCTCATGTCCAGCAGTATTCACAGCATGTCCCTGTGACATGCAGCCTACTGTTTCCTTCATGAGCTACAGCAGTTTTACAGGAAGGAGAGGGGTGGGTATTTCCCAGAGAAGCTGTGGCTGCCCCTGGATCCCTGGAAGTGTCCAAGGCCAGGCTGGACAGGGCTTGGAGCAACCTGGGACAGTGGAAGGTGACCCTGCCCATGGCAGGGGTTGGAATGAGATTAGGGTTAAGGTCCCTTTCAACCCCAGCCACCCCAAGATCCTGTGATTTGTAAGACGTGACCCTTTGGGTTGTTTTTGCTGGTAAATATAGAGTTTGCCCAGGGCTTGCAGTTTGAAGCTGGTATCCAGGACTGGAGGACTTGGCTGTGACACATCCAAGCCCGAAAGCATTTCCAAGCATTTGCCAAAGGGAGCAAAAGCAAAAGGCACTGACTCAGCCCTCCCTGTGACGTCTTCATGACGTCAAGGTGGTTATGTGGTCTCCTTCAACAGACCAGCTGAGGTGAAAATGGAGAGAAGATGATGAAGACTGGCTCTGCACCTGAGCTGTGCCTCTCTAATGCAGCAAACTGATCCTCCCTGGTGTGCAGTAAAAAGAAGATCTTATGAATGGGGAACATTTATCATCAAAAGAGTAGCTTTTTGGCAGCACTTTGGTGAATTAGTGCCCAAATCCAACTGCAGACTTTTATGAGTAAGGAGAGATGAAGAGGTTACGGCTCATGAGCTGAGCCAAAGCAATGACCTCATGAGCTCCTGGTGACAAAGCTTTCAAAAATAAAACTTATTTACCAGTAAAAACAAGCATGACAGATGAGCCTGGAAAAGATGGAAGAAAAGCAGGAGAAAGCTTCAAAATACCAGCTGTGGTGAAGGAATTGACCTGCCTGTGCATGTCCACGAGATGGCAGAGTGGGCTGTGCTGTGAGAGCATCCCAGAGGAGCATTCTCCGACATCCAAACAAAAGGAATTTGGAGAGGTTGTTTTGGGGGCTTTCTTGTTTAATTTTTCACTTCTAACTGCCAAATAGTCATAGGCTTCCCTTGTAATATTTTGTTAAAATACTATTGATAGATTTGAGCAGCAAAACTCATGCACAGACATATTAACATCCAGATACCCAGAATAGTCTGCTTAACCACCATATATCCAGAATTTCCTGTTTAACCCATTAGGGATGTCACTGCATCTCTCTGTAGAGATACACATATACACCTGGATGTATACTGGAGACTAGCTCAAGATTCATGTTTTAACATCAAAGGCACCTGAATCTCCAAGTAGTTTGCAAGTAAGACTCGCTACCTCTCTCAAATAGGCTGCTTTTAACCCTTCTACATCTCCTGAGGTACACTCAGCAGCAAGACATTTGCATTTGAGTTGTGCTGGGGGATGCTTGGACCACCCCAGTCTTGCTGGAGGATGCTTGGACTGGTTCAGTGGCACTGGAGGATGCTCAGATCACCTCAGTGGCACTGGAGGATGCTGAGATTGGCCCCCCTGTCTGCACATGGCTGCTGTAGGCAAGCCATGAGCTCTTAAACACAGATAGAATAAGAGTTTATATATCTCCAACGTGAAATCCTCTTCTTCAGGATACATAACAAAGAAAGCTGCAGCTTGGAACAATCCCACAGAAGGTTGATTTTCCTTCCATAGTCTCACATGAATATTTTCCCTTGTGCCCCCACACGCTGCTACACAGAGCCATTTAAAACAAGGGATAAAGACCAGAAAAATCACTGCCAGCGCTGCATGACTGCACTCAAATCCAGTTAACAATGATATGTCAGGATTAGACCAGCTGTCTGCAAGTATTTCACTTGTCGACATCAAAAAACATAAATCCCCACCCAGAACTACCTGGCTCCTAGTTCCCACAGACACATGCCAAGCTAAACATGTCTCCAAAATAAAGCAGCATTCCATGAGTCTGTCCACAGGCACAAACAAAACATCAAATCCCGTATTTCCACTAGGTCTTCCAGCTTAGAGATGTCACACTAACAGTTAAGCTAGATATTAAGGTATATGCTGGAATGAATTCATTGGAGTCAAAGGACTCAACCTGATGTTAGGGCATGATGAAATGATAACCATACCAGGAGAACCTGGCTTATTTAACAGATGTTGATTAAAACCCTCTTGAAGAAAATCAGTTCCTCCCACCAAACATGGTTTGATTTCTCATTTCCAGTTATTCCCTGGGGAAACTAACCTTATTTTCCAGAATTGCCAGGGGTTTTGTATCAGCCGAACCTGATGTTTTCCCCCTGTGACCTAAAGTCCAGACATACCAAACATGGAAGAGACTGAGCAGGAAGCAGCTGCAGGGAGTCCTCCTCCCTGCCAAAGTCAGCTGCACTTCTCTACTCCTTCCACTGCTTCATGCATTTAGTGCCAAATAGCTCACCCAAAAGAAACAGTAAGGCAGATGATCACATGGTTTGTAGGATGAGCAAAGCACTTCCTCACATGATGCATGAGCAAGAAGCGTGGTGAGCTCTTGGCTCAGCACTGAAAAGGGCAATGCTACCACAGCACACGAGATGTCTCTGTCCTTCCCTTTGAAGGCAAAGAGGAGACTTCAACAAAAACACACTGAACATCCTCAGAGTTTGCCTAGACCAGTACAGTCCTTGTGGACTAGGGCTCTGTAAAATGGAAAATTATATGATTGACAAACTGACTTATTCAATCTGACTTTTTAACTGCCATTCCCCAACATCCAAGCATCAGAGGTCATTTAACCAAAACTGCTGAAACTGATCTGCAAATAGAGATCTGGAGAAGGAATAGGCTGGAGAAAACACACACATGGATTATCACTGCATAGACACACAGGCACATTCCAAAAGGGAAACACCTGAGTCAGTACAGTGGTGCTGCTGGCTTCCTGGCAGCAATTTAGTTTGGAGCTGCAGGGTTGATGCTTTTCAGAATCCCCTTTTCTAAAGCATATGAGTCTTGTGTTCTTGTAGATACATATATGTATACATACACATATATACTGTCCTCAGTGTATCACCTCCCAACCAAGTCTGTGTGGTAACTGCCCTTGCACAGCACTAGCCCTCGAAACCACAGGTGCAAATCTCCACCCCAACCCCCAGAGAACCACAGCTCAGCAGCTCTGCCACTCCTGAGGAGGGTTTCCTAAGGAAACATAAGGAGGGAAGGCACTGCTGGTCTCTGCTGTAGCACGGGTGAATGTCCTTCTCACCTACCTGCCACACTGGAAGGACTTTCTCTATGTCGTTCAAGTTGATGCTGTCACCATCCTCGTACTTCCCTTTTCCAAGCCTGTGGCAAGAGGAAAACAAACAAAACCACGTGAAAACTCGCTGGAGACACAGCTAATTTTCTATTACGGCACATGAGGAAGATCAGTTCTTACTGCAAAGGACCCTCATGAAAACAAAGAGGCTCTCTTGAGGCGAGTACGCCGTGCCTCCGAAACACTCCCACGCGGGTGTAAAGCTGTTAATACAAAATTAAATGCTTTTCCCAGTCCTCTCCACCTGCACCATCTGCCACAGCAGTCAGATGCTCTTGGTAGTAGCAGCAGTGAGAAAGCCAAACGCAGTTCTGAGCAGTGGCTTTGGGTGACTCGATTCCCAGACCAAGAAAAACCAAAAGCACAGCCTGCCTGGACAGAAAAAATGAGGACATAAAAAAAGTAGTGAAAACACATTTCCTTTGAAGCACTGCTGATTTGTTGGTCTCCACGGGAGCTCCAGTTCCCCTGCTGAGAAAGGTGTCAGCGAACAAGCACAAAGACACATCTCAGAGAGCAAACAGCAATCGATATATATATAAGCAGACAATTTGAAAGACAAAAAAATTGGAGTGAGAGGCCAAGCACTCACACACCAAACACAGAGCTGGCAGCTGAAGGACTTTCTTGTATCATGAAAGGAAAGAAAAAAACTATCTAAAGATAATTACTGGCTGGATGAAGAGAGTTGTGATGATACAGGAGAAAAAATGGTCAACAAATATCATCCTTCTACATTTATAAGCAACTGAGATGATAATTTTTATTATGCACGAAAAAGAATGTATTTTTTTTGTCAATTAGTGACAAGATATTGTTGAATAAGACACAGTAGTAACTTTGGTAGCAGCAGACCCAGGTAATCAGTGCTTAGAAGTCAGAAAAACAGATCTTGGTGGAATTAGAGCAAATGGGGGAAAAATTCAGGAAAAATGGCATGTGATGAAGTACCAGGCTCAAAAACATCAAGCTGGAGGGAAACAATTTCATTTATCTTGACTGATTGGAGCAACCTGGTCTAGTGAAAGGTGTCCCTGACCAGGGCAGAGGGGCTGAAGGTCCCTTCCAACCCAAACTATTCTATGATTCTGTATTTATAGGAAATCAGGGGTCTTCAACAACTGACTTTCCACCATAGATGAGATCCTGACTTTGACTTACAAAGGGGAAAATATAGTGTGTGTACATATATAAATATAAATATATATATATATATATATATCTGAAAAAGTATTGAGATATATATTAATTCATATGAGAAAAATGTGGGGACAAATAATACCAGTTGTAGGTATAGAATGGGCAAGTGTATTGCAGGAAAAGGTTGTCTGAAAAGGACTGTCCCAGGCTGAATTTTTGGTGCTGAACTGTGGCATAAAGGCAGGGGATGAGGAGGAGGCAGGGATTAGGGGGATGAAGGCAGCTTTCCTCTAGAGACAGCATGGCTGAGCCTGATCTACAGGACTGCAGGCAGTGTTGGCAGTCACGTTTCAAAGAGGTGGTAGAGCAATTTTTTAAGAGTACCAGAAAAACTAAAGTGATAGATGTGCTTGGGAGATACTTGGAATGGAGACAAAATACCAGCTACAAAAGGTTGTTTGATCTGGGAAAGTGAAAGCAGAGCAAGAGCTAACACTTGAAATTAAAGCCAGACAAATTCAGGTCAGAAACAAGGTACAGTTCCCTGGTTTTGCTTAACCACCCCACTTTGATTATTCAGCATACCACCAAACAGCATCTTCCAATAAAATCAATGTGTTTGAGGAGGAAAATGCTTCAGCCAAGCAAAAGTCATTTGAGGTCAAACAACTACATGCAACTACATGGCCAGCCTTGGGTAAGACATCAGACTAAGGAATAAAATGGTCCTATTGGTACTCAGAGTGTTGAAAACACATACTGTGCAGAATATTCCTCTTTCCAACCCCCATTATTTTTTTCATTGCACAGCTACATTGTTAAAAAAGCTTCCCATTCAAGCCAGAGAGAAAATGCCTAGCTAGCAGGTGGAGATTCTTGGAGGTTCAGCAAGCTGAAACACACTCAGCACGGATTTGGCACAGCGAGCTGATGAATGCACAGCACAGTCAACTAAGTGCTAAAAAATAAAACCAATTTTGTCTGTGCTTCCTCTATTTTAGCTGGGTCACTTCTATGACCAGCACTCTGGGAGATGCACTGCTTGTGCTGATGGTACGTATTTAACTTTTCTGCAGATACACTAATTCTTATCCAATTTTTACAGCTGTAATATTTAGAAGTGATTAAATATCTCACCTCCAAGCTGCCTTCTCTACCTTTTTGCATTCTGAGCATTCACAGTACAACAGCAAAGGAGGAAAACCCCTGCTGCATCCTCCCTCTGTGTAGCAGATGTCACTGACAGGATCATCCATTGGGCACATTAGATCTTATTTTACAGAGGAAGCACATTATATCTTATTTTACAGAGGGTCCCTTCATCTTGTTTTTCAAACCTGTCAGAGGAAATGGGAGTAAATATGACTAAGGGACTTAGTGACTTAGAAATTTAGTGTTATACTGTTCCAAATGTTCTGAAAATTGCTCTTTATATACCTGCATTATCCCTTACTTTCAGTGCAGAGGAAAAGAGTTGTGTCACTCTGCAGTACAAGGGCCTCTTGCAGATGCTGAGCCTGGGCTGGGGTGGGATTGCTGGCCTGGTTAGAAACATCAAGATATTTATAGTTGTTTCTAATTAGGAACAATTCTAGTAAGTACTTTAATAACAATTCTGACCCTGTCTTCTAAACAAGATGTCCAGGCCAGGCATATGGCATTGGCCAGTACTTTGGCAAACCCAATCTGTCAACAAAAAAAAGTCACCAAGAGAGGATTTCCATCCCTACATACAACATGGCAATGAGATATCCCAATGTGCCACATCTGCACAGCTTTTAAATCCCTGCAGGATGGGGACTCCACCACTGCCCTGGGAAGTCTGTGCCAGGGCTTGACAGCCCTTTCCATGAAGAAAGTGTTCCTAATATTCAACCTAAGCCTTGTGCAACTGGAGGCCTTTTCCTTCTTCTCTTGTCCTGTCACTTACTACCTGGAAGAAGAGACCAAACCCCACCTGGCTACAGCCTCCTTTCAGGTAGAGATCGTTTCTCGACCTGCAGAGAATCTGCAGAGAAAATGTGATATCCATTTAAACATCACCAGTGATCCACTTGGTGCCAGTACACATTTACTTGGCCTGACCAACCAACAAGTGACAAGGAACTGAGCAAATACCATGGAAGTCTGTGGAGGCTGCCACCACCAAAAGGAGCTGTTAAATGTTTTCACAGTTTTATGACTAGCAGATGGAGGATGAGCACTTGGACCTCAATTAATCATATTGATGCTCTCTCCTTCACTGAAATCTTTCTGGGGAGAGCAGTTTCCCACGAGCCCTGTCGCTCATGGGAACTGTAACCACAATCAGCACTAAGCCAGGATCTTCCAGTATCCAGAGATGCTTAAACCTACGACACCTGCCTCTAGAAGACTTGGACCCAGAGTTATTTCAAGACTGGAATCCATCAAGCAATGCAAAAACACAGAGAACAACTCTGCCCAGAACTGGATGAGAGAAGAGGCAGACTGACTGTGGCATCCTCAAACCCCATATGTGGTCCAGCACCTCTTTTCTGTGTCTTCCATACGAGGCCTGTCATCAAGCTAGCATTCCTACAGCAAGGGAGAAGTTAGAGACCTTCCTGGAGAGCACAGTATTGCACACGGGCACTCACCCTTCTCTGTCTATGTGAGGCAACGGGTGTTTGGAGGTGTTTCTCAGCTTCCTGTGAAATTGGGTGAAATCTAGTTTTTCAGGCTGCAAGTCCCACGTCGCACCACTAGGTGAGAAAAACAGGGAAAAACAAAAAAACTACTAATTAAACACCACCGAGGTGAAAAGCAGAAGGCACATTGGAGCCTGCAGATGAGGAAAGCTGGTACTTTTGGAAGCACCACTCCCTTCTGCAGAGCACATGGATGTGGGCCTCCAACCTCCACATTGCTGCATCTCCTTTCTTTTTATTTTTCCCTCATTTTTTGAATATGCTGAGCTTCTGTTGCCTGATCTAAACCCCTAATTTTGATACAGCACGCACCTTGCAAGCTATACTTGCCCTTTTTATGGAGGGGTTATCACAACAGGGAGTTGTCTGGTCCGTGCAGTGGAGATGTTTTCTCTGGCCCTACACAACATGTCTGTTCCAATGGCCAGGGGCAGCTGGGTAGGTTCTTTCAGTGCTCCAGGCACAGAGAGATGCATAAAACTGGTCAGGAAGCATATTTCACCATGTTTCCCATGCTCAAAGATAAGCCAACACATGATTGCACTTCCAGTTAAGGGAAGAGTAAAGTCCTGGACCAGTAGCTCAGAGCTGACTCCAGTCTTGCCTGTGCAGCTCTCAGATGATCACAAGCAATTGCACCAGTTCCAGTTTCAGGTCTTTGGACTGCAAACCCATCCCATGTCCTCTCCAAAGTGCACAGGATGCTTTACACAGATCAACTGTGCTTAGTGCCACAGGCTAAATGGGGATGGGGAGGAGGAGGAGCAGCAATGTGAGTACTGACAGGGTACTCACTGGTGCCTGGGTACCAGCAGGATGGACCTGTGGGCGAAGGCTAAGAGGAGGCACAGTCCACCTCAGAGTCCACTTTTCTCTTAAAGTATTTTAAAACCATCTTACCTGAAAGAGTCAAAGGTGTTGGCAGCCCAGATGTCTGTGCCCAGCATGTCAAGATTGCTCTCCTTGTTGCCATTCTAGGAGAGAGGGAAAGGTGGTTACTCACTGGAAGGCACCTGGAGCTATCCAGCCCAGCACAGCCCAGCACAACCTCTCCCACCACCAGCCACGGAGGTGTCCCAGCTCTGCACAGGGTCTCCTAGGCTTCTGGGTGAATCCACGCTCACTGCAGCACAGAGATCCCTCACCCACTGCAAAACTGCACCGTGAAGGCAAGGAGTGGAACAGTTTCAGCCTTGGGGACACAACACAGAGCAGACATCACACAGGCTCAGCTCTGACTCCTGTCCCATTGCCCAGGACCACCACAACCCACCAAGGTCCCCTGGGCAGGTTGAGATCCACAGAATCACAGAATCAATTTGGTTTGAAAAGATCTCCAAGGTCACTGAGTCCAACCTTTGATTGATCCCCACCTTGTCCCCCAGCCCAGAGCACTGAGAGCCACATCCAGGCCTTCCCTGGACACCTCCAGGGGTGGGCACTCCAAACCTACCTGGGCAGCCCCTTCCAAGGCCTGACCACCTTTCCATGGAGAAATTCCTCCTGACGTCCAACCTGCCCCTCTGCTGGCACAGCCTGAGGCCATTCCCTCTCCTCCTGTCCCTGTTCCCTGGGAGCAGAGTCTGACCCCTCTGGGCTCCCCTCTCCTGTCAGGGAGTTGCAGAGAGTGAAAATATCTGGGCACCCCTGGGCTCATGTCCAGCCACTGTCAAAGCACCCCCCAGGGCCTTTCCCAGTTTTTCAGCCTCTCTGGCCCAGCCTGGAGCTGCAGGGGGTTGGTGTGACCCAAGGGCAGGACCTGGCACACTGCCTTATTGAACCTCACAGAAAGATCATAAATCCTCATAAAATCTCAGCCATGAAGACACTCAGCTTCACAGTTACAGACCTTTTGAGATGAGAAGGGACTTCTGAAGCTCACCTGGTCCAACCCTCCTGCTCAAGCAGGCACACCCAGTATCTCAGAATAGTCTGGTGTGGAAGAGACCTTTAAAGGTCTTTTAGTCCAATTAGGAGCCCAAGATTGCATCCAGATGGCATTTGAATATCTCCAAGGATGGAGATACTCTTCACCAGCACCTACCAGAGCCTGCTGTCACCAATACTGATGGGGAAAGCCATCCTGCTTCTTCAGGGAGTCGTGACATGACTTCTCTTTGCCCTGAGAACAGGAGGTGAATCCTGCCCTGTGACACCTCTGCCACATACAGTTATTCTGGTACGTGTCCCACCAACACTACAGTGACAGTTCCTTCCCTTGAGAAGCAAAAGCACCACCCTGTAATCAGATGGGAATTACAAGAAACGCCCAGCAAACTGAAAAACACTTTGAATTTTTCTGTGCAGCTGCTTTTGGCAAAATGGGAAACCTGAAGCATGAGCACTTAAAGCAAAGACCTCACACTCATCATTCAAAGCCCCTTTACAGTCAGTGTCCCTTGCATGTCCTCCCTGCAAACAGAGGGCTGCCCTCCCCACATTTTACAGGTGAAGAAGTACAGCAGGTTGGATTTTGCCATTCAAGAAACCAGACTTGATTCAGTCTGGATGGACATATGAAAGCATTTCAAGTAAGGAATCCCATATCACTAATTTTCTCCTTAATGTTTCTTACTTATTATTCAGATTATTCACAATCTTGCACATATTTAGATTATTTAAGCATTTCATCCCAAATGGTCCCACTCTGGTAAAACACATGCTAGAGAAGGTGGGTTCTATATATTCCCCATTGTATAATTTCTGTCAGTTTCAAACATTATTAATCATAACCAAGACACTAAAAAATCATAAAAATTTGATGATTTCTTAATGAAGCCCCAGACCTCAATCTACCCACAAAACGAGCAACATTTTCCCAACCAGTGTCAGCACACATCTTCAGGGAACACTACAGATGGTCACACTTTGCAGCCATTCCCAGCACAACAACCGATTTCCAAACCCAGCCACATTACTCCCTTTACAGTCTCCTCCCAGGGGTATGGATTATGATTTTAACCTCTGGGGATCTGCAAGTTGACATGCCTCTGCTCAGAAACAAACTGCCAGAAATACACAAAACTCTCATGATCAGTTACGGAAGCTGAACTTTTTATTTTAGGCAAATGTAAGCACGATTTTCTCCCACCAAGGAGAGAAATTAGTTTTCTAAATCCTTACAAGCATCCAAGTGCAGTATAATGAAAACACATGTGTGAAGGTCCTCCCAGTCGTCATACAAAGAAGAGATACCTCTTCTTGCAGACAAATCCATTCCAGATGATGAGGAGGTCAGACAGGTTCAAGCTTCTAGGCAGAATTTGGATGCTCCCACCCAAACCTGGTCCTCCTAGATGATGTCCCCATAACCTCTCAGATACACTCCAAGCATTAGCCAGACTCCATAAAGACGGGGCCAGGACCCAGTAGTAACACACCTTGTCATTAAGTCCTGAGTCACTATGGTCATTTTGAGACACCCCTTAGGTCTCGGAGGACCTGTCTTTAGAACCAGTTTCTGTCTCGACTCACAGTACAGGGAGCATCCTTGCTGCCCAGTGCTGCAGGGCAGTTACTAAAGTGCTCACAGCACTACCAAGACTCAGTAATAAGACTTCAAAAAGCCAATTCTCAAGTCCAGGTACAAAAAAGAGAAAAAAACCTGCATGTATTTAAGAAAAGAAGTGACTTGCTGTCAGTCCCCCCAGGACTGCAATCACAACCATCAGCAGTTTTAACGTGAGCCATGACCCAACCCTCAGCTTTAGATAATCATTTTCACCACGAAGGAGTTGGTACCACTGAAAATTAATTAACTGAGAACGATGAATGAGAGACACGTTGACAAGGGTAACACCAATACTCAGAGAGGCGAGAGATCTAGTGAAGCAGACCCTGCAGGCAGCGAGGTTTAAATGCATGCCCATAACCTCTGTCCTCCAGCCCCTGTGAGCTCACGTCACCTCCATCCACTGCCCACACAAACAGGGACAGACCCACGTGGACTCTGGCTGTTTACTGTGCATGCAGCTTCAGCAAATTCCCCACAAAGTCAGCATTTGCATGCACGCAGCGGCTTTCCAAAGCCCAGCTCAGCGTCCCCTCTCTCACTGCTCCTCATTGCCATCCTCCAGAAAACAAACACAAAACCAGGCTCCCCTTTACACGACCACGTTAGCTCATTGCTGGGCACAGAACAACACCGAGTGGTTGCCTGAGTCCGTGGTGTGAATTCAGGGATTATCCTGTGCCATGTGTTACTTCTTAAGCATTTCTCAGTTCTGAGTTTGAGGAGCTTCCCCCACCTTTCCTGATTTTTTGCTGCCTGCAACCCCTGGTTGCACTTCTGTAGAAAACAAAAAAGATGGATAGATACTGAACTGTCTTGAAAAGACTCCACCTAGACGTTTCCTTGTTGAAGACGGCAAGTTTTCGTAAGAAAATTACAGATAAAAATATAGACATTTTGAGGAAGACAGTATTATTCCTGCTCAAAGAAGAATGACTATGTTGAGTTTTACCCCTTCCCACAAGAAAGGACCACCACTCTACAGCTCCAGTGTGGTTCTGTGGGTCCTCTCCCATTACAGCATCATGAGGATAGACTGTTTTCCTTAAGCTCTCCAGGAGGATGAAATGGAAGGAAGAACCAGGACTTTGACCACTGGTTCCAAACCTCCCAAAGTCTGCCCCCCATTTCTGGCACAACCAGTGCTCCTGTGTGCATAAGTAGAGCAACTCTAAGAGAAGAGAGGAGGACAAAGGCTGATTCAAACAAATAGGAATGGTCCATGTTCTGAGTTCAAGGAGGGTCCTAAAACCATAAAAGTGAATTCTTACATTCTTTTGCACGGTAGGGAGGAAGGTAACTCCCCATCTAGCCCTGCAGAAAGCCCACACAGAAAGCAGCTGCACTCAGCATCACCATCCAACACCATCTATGTGGTGTCCACTCTACTGACTTGTAATGAAGACTTCCCAGCAAATAATTTAAGGCATCAATTAGTTTCCCAAAACTGAAATACTCCAAGACTTCAAATAAAGAAAAAAACTCTGACTTCCTTTGCACTAAACCAGCTGACTAGGGACTTCTTTGCCAATACTAAGACTCTCAGCACACCTCAACAGGTGACATGTTATGAGTGAATTAATCAGGTCTTTGAAGTGTCCTTCAAAACTGACATGCACCCACACCTCAGTGTGACACACACAGCAAACATGTGGGGAGGATGCCTCCAATAAGCAGCAAGCAAAGGACACAACTTCAGCACAGCACTGCCAGATATACCTTGGTTGATTGCCTGAACTGGCTGCTTCTCCTGTGGTTGCCAGACCTGGATCCAGACCCCAGCCTGGAGCCTGACCCTGGCCGGGATCCTGTGCTCCCACTGCTGCTGTGATCCCACTCTTCCTGGAAACAACAAACAGGTTGCTTTAGTCAAGGGCAACTCCGTCCTGCACACTCAAAAACCACTGACCTGGTGAGACAGGAGAGCTCCAGCTCCCAGACCACACCTGGCAGCACCTACAAAACCATGCCCATGCCCAACACCCTTTCTTGTGAATCCTTTAGCATGTTCTATTTACACATTGCACAGGGATGACACTGGGAGACTTCAATGAAGATAAGACTTGGCTCTAGTGCTCTAGTGTATGGGGAAAAGTAATACTTACCTTCCCTATCTTCATGAGGATTAGTTACACACATTCAGCAACCCCAGGACCCTCTAAAGCTGCTCAAGGGCAGCTAACAATAGGCCTTAACTTTGGGTCAGCCCTGAATTGAACAGACAACTGGACAGGATGACTGCTGTAGGTCCTTTCCAACTGAAACTATCCTATCCCATCCCATCCCATCCTATCCTGTCCTATCCAATTCAACTCAATTCCATCTTGTTTCCTTAATTCCCCTCTCAGACCCAAATCAACATCTCAGTCAGTTTTCCCACTGCTCAGCTCGATGTTGGAGTCCAGTTACTCACACACCTGAGAACACTTGTAGTTCACCAGAAGACACATTACACAAATAACTATTTTTGCCTGTTAAGGAGCTGTCCCTAATGTTCTCCTTTATTCTCTTACTTGTTGTGCTGTCAAGCAACCTGCAGGTTTCTTATTCAGCCCTCAGGGCATAATGACTCATCTGAAAACCAGAATAACTCACCTGACCAGCCCTATACAAAGATCCCACAAGGTGCCTGGGGAAAAATGTGGATATGGTCAGGGTAATTGCTTCAAAAGCTTTGCTCAGAGGCTTGGGAAAGACTTTTGAAGTGACCTAAAATGATTAGAAACCCATGAAATCACAGAGTGCAGTATCTTAAACTCTTTCTAGTACTCTGAAAATCTCGGAAATAAAAGGGGAAGCGTATGTTTTAGGGCTGGTGTGAGAGCTGACACTTAAAGAGACTTTCTCATGTCTCAGACATTCTCATGGGGCTACATGAGGTACTGCAGACATTGCCATGGGCTAAGGCAAGGGCAGGGTCACCTTGGCCTTCAAATGCCAAAAGGACTCACCACTCAAACTCCTTTTGAACACAACAGCCAAGTCCAGGCCACTAATTTGAGGGCACAGCTCAGGTCCCAGTTCCACCACTGCTACCTGGGTTGGAGGCAGCTCCACAGCAGACCCTAAACCACCTAAGGTGATGCTATCCAGTGGTCCAGCACGGACCTTAAAGCACAGGAAACATGTAAGTATTTACTTAAAAGGAGGGAGTGGAAGCAAAACACACCAGACCTGGTTTCTGCATAGCTCCAGCTCCACATTCTCCATCCTCAAACCCCGTAAGTTGTAAGGAAGCTCAAATATATTGTGGTTGCTATAGCCTAAAATCAGTACTAACTTCAAAAGAGGAGACCAACTGGTTTTCAAGTTGGATATAAATGAAATCTGAAAGGTTGTGGTTATTTCCACCACATGTGACCAGAATTAAAACACATTCTTTCCCTCTCATCACACCCTGACCTGAACCTCCTGATGGCTGAGAAATACCAAATGGCACAAAGTTAAGGGAGCTGTTAAATTGGCATGGAGAGAAAAGAAATCTTGTGAGACACAGGCAGGTGGCCACTTTGGGAAGCCTTGGGGAAGGGCCAAGTTTGCAGGAATCCTGAGAAGTGAGAAACACCTCATTTGATGCAGGAACAACTGAAGAGATGGCTGGGAGAAATGCACCTTCAACGCTTAGACTTTTGAAGGATTAATTACCACCAGGGTGTATCCTACACTCTGAACACCTTGTTCATCCACATACACAAAATTTCTGTGCCAAATGCTATGGTGGAACCGGGCTGCACTGAAAATAAACACTTATATTAGTTATATCCAGTTGATTCAACTTTTAGTCTTCTGCAGACAACCTGAGGTTTTGCAAATTCCAGAAACACAGCGGGCCACAATTAAACCCTTGTGAGAGATGGGGTGATTGGTTCTACCATGCATCAGCATCCATCAAGAAAGCCAGTGGATACAGCACAAACCAGTTAAATCACAATCACAGGTACCCTTTTACTAAATCAGCTTGTCTCCTGGCTCTAACTCATGGCCTGGGGCTTTTTCCCTATTCATGTTCCTTATCTTTATAATGCTCTTTTAATATTTACATTGAAAAATTATTTTTAAAATAGAAATTGTTAAACTAAGAATTGTTGAAACTTTTTTTGAAGCTGAAACTGTCCAAATGAGTATGGCCTAAATACACTCACATTCAAACTCACCAGCAGATCAACACTCAGTATTTCCCCCAGATTTTGGACTAATTGCCGTAGATCAACAACTTTTTACTGATACTTTACTGACAGGGATTCAAAACTCCATAAAAAAATACATCCACCAGAGCCTCTTTAAGACATTTCTGGTGTCTTTGCATCCTTTAATAAAGCCATTTCATGCTAAAATGAACCCTCTCTGCTGACCTCCTTTCTGCAGGAGCAGGGAAGCTCACACTGACCTCATGGGTGGTGCTCAAGGAGTGAGTGAGAGTAGTGACTGTTCCTTAAAAAAACAACCAAGCAACAATAACCTTTCACCAGCATCACTGCAAAGGACATAAAAGCCTATTCCCAGACCCACACAGGCAGCTGGACTTCAGGAGAAAGCATGGTAATGGTGAGAGGTGGCACTGCTCTTCCTCCATCCTGCAGCATGGGATGCGTCTCCCACACAGGGCTCTTGCTAAGCAAATTCAGCATCTTGCAGGAACAGAACTGTCTGCCAAAACTGACAAAAGTTGAAGAAACAGCTGTAATGCCACAAAGCTCTCCATCCCTTGCCTTTTGCCAATCCAATCCCCCATCAACTGGTCCTGTTACTCTCTGCCCTGCCCTCAGAAGACCAAGACTCTCCCAGTCTCTTCCAACACCCCAAACAACCCTTGAACTCTTGCTCTCAGCTCTCATTTGGGCTCCTCCACCTGCCGTTCGTGGTCTACACTCACCATCAGGAGATGGGACCTCTGAGCCACACTTTGGTGCTTGGAGACAAAACATCACCCTCTCCAGCCTCTGCTCTCATCCATGCCAATCCTCCTGGCCAAGCTCTGCACCTCCTCAGGAACAGCAAGGCTCATGCACATTAACACTGACAGCCACCCTCCTTCAGTAACTAGCTGTCAAATCTAACATTTGCATTTTAATTAGCAATAATCATATGTTTCACTTACACTGCAATTTTCACCTTTGCAGCGAGTTCTTTGAGGCATGAACTAATTAATCCCACTGCCTTTGCCAGCTCAAGAGTTAATACTTGCTACTGCTTCAGTGCAAGTTTGAAAATCCTATTTGCAGAAAAAGGAAGATAAGTTTCCCCAATGCATAAGCAATAAATGGAAACACAGTGATCACCTATGTGGTTGCTCTCAGTGATGATAAGTATGGGTGAAGTGGGTTGTGCTGGTAGAGATGCAGATCAATCCTGGCAATAACAAAAGCTTTAAGTGTCCCAAAGACCTCAGTGGATTCTGGATGGGATTCATGTTCAGTTGTAGGTAAAAATTCCAACATTCAGCGTACAGCATTTACAGCTTAAAGTGGGACAGAGAAAAAACCTTTAGAAAGCTAAAGGACATCTCAGGACCCCAAAGCCCCTGAGAGATTCTCCAGTATACCAACAGTCTCACTACTGCACCTACAAGGAGTTCCCCAGATCAAGTTGTGGGGTGTCCTGAAAACGAGTCTTGAACTTTGGTCTGAATCCTGCTCAGAACAGAAGACAGCTACCAGGTAGAAGGTTCTTTTTAGGGTTTTTCTGGAGAAGAGGTTTTCACACACCCACCATGTGCTTCTGCCAATTTCCAGTTATGCAGAATTTTTATACCAGACTTCAAGAACCTCCCTGTGCTTCTAGAGCTATTCAAGAAGAACTTCAGTCTTTCTACAGAAAATCAACTGTTGAAGTATTTTAATAATTTAAAATGCATCTTTTAAAAAATAAAACAAATCACTAAGATTACTCTAAACATTTTAGCAGGGAAAAAATTTGCAGCTTCTTTCCTCTCAATGCATTGTATAAAGCTATAAGAACATCAGAAAAACTTACTCTTGTAAACACAACCCTTTTGGCTCTGGTCCTTCCCTCTCCAGGCCCATGCCCACCTTCCCCAGCTCTCTCCAATCTGGTGCAGTTCCTGATCACTGCTTTAGTAAAAACACAGCAGAAGGCACAGCAAACATCACCTGGAGTTCTTCTTTTTACAGAAGTAAAGTTTTATCTACGCCTTTGCCACAATACAGGACCAAAGGACCTGACGGGTTTGAGGTTAAGCCTACAAGACCTTTCTGGACTACCCAGGGAAGTGCCAAGCCTATGTGGTTGTATTGCTTTCAGAAAACATCAGAAGACGTGTGCCAGCCATGGGTGTGCCAGATGTCTCATTTACACACGAGGGATGAAGATGAGGAACACTGAGGCACTCGGAATGGCACTGAGAACTCCAGATGTGCCATGGAAACCTATCAGCAGGACCCCACTTGAGCCTCAGAGGAAATAATGGCTTATGTCATCCCTCCCCTGCCAAGAGCTGCAGCACTTACTGATCTATTCATCCAAATCGGGATGAAAGGAGATCTCAAAGGCAAATCAACTGGTCCAAGTTTCACAAGAACAGTGTGTGGGAAGCTCTCCCTTCAGTGGGCAGACAGGCATTACCCTGTCCACTCCACACAAAGGGTGACAAGGTGCCCTCTCAAGTGAGTCACTAGTGACATCAGGCCTAGAAGATGCCTTCCTCCGTCCTCTGAAAGCAGCAGCAGTTCTGAATTAGGCTGCAAAGCAGGAAAGCATTTCACTCCCAGACCTTCAGACACCCAAGCAGGTGGGGTGGTGCTGCTTCATGAGGCATAATCCACACAGAAGTCCAGAGAAAGTTAAACCTATACACTACAGCTAAAGGACTTGATTTCTTTCTCAGCAGTCTTCTCCAGCTGTAATTGAACAGGGCGCCATTCAACACATGGAAGGAGCACCACCCAGCAATTACAGGCAGAAAACCATCAAGTGACTGGTTTTCTCAGACCTGCTCTTTGATCATGAGCAGGTCAACCCACTTAGTTTTAATTTCTTCCTCCATCAGGCAGGGATACACACCAACTTGTACTGTCTGGTAAAGCCACTGAATGTCTTTCACTTTCTCTTTTTCTTCTGGAAACAAGTCAACAGCAACTGCAGCATCTGCCAGCACCCACCTGTACCAACAGGTCTTAAGTGTGCTGGCCAACCTCAGGGAAATTCGGTGTACAAACTGGCTCTGGGCAAGGATGTGAGCAAGTCAATGAGATGGAGAAGCCCAAACTGCCCCCAGGAACATCCCTCTTATTTTGTTTCAGATCTAGACCCAAGGATAGGCGACTCAAGTTAGACACAGGTTGTCTACCAGTACAGGGAAAGTAATTATATCTTGGTCCAAGAGTTCCTGCCAGCTCACTCACTTCACAGTGCTGGTTCGGTTAGCCTGGGATTTGGGGCATTGCACACTGCCTGATGATGTCAGTGGATTTAAGCCAGCAAGACAATTTCTCTGTTAACTTCAGAAGTTTATGTGACAGCAGTTCTCATCACAGGAGCCTCAGTCCAACTCTGGACCTAGTGACTTGGCACCTGTACAAGACCATGATCCCTTACCACCTGCCTCTGCAGCATCCATCAGGGTGGATTTCCTGGTGTTTGAGTCCAGGAAGTCAAGCAGCACTAATGCCTGCAAAAAAAAATACTTCTCTAGAACTGCAAGAGAAATCTGCACTGATAATTTGGTTTTTCCACTCTCCTTAACACTGTGCATTGAAATCTGCTGTTTCCCAAGAAACAACCTTCACACATCCCCCACACCTACTATTGCCTTTGCTTTGGCAACATAGCAGCTTTTCCAGCCATGGCTACATGCCAAGGGCATGGAGTGACAGGATTTTCAAGATCATCTCATACCACCCCCTGCCATGGGCAGGGACACCTCCCACTAGCCCAGGTTACTCCAAGCCCTGTCCAGCCTGCCCTTGGACGCTCCCAGGGATCCAGGGGCAGCCACAGCTTCTCTGCCCAACCTGTGCCAGGGCCTGCCCACCCTCACAGCCAAGGAATTCTTTCTAATATCCAATCTAACTCTTCCCTCTCTCAGTATGAAGCCAATCCCTCTTATCCTCTTACTCCAGGCCCTTGTCAGAAGTCTTACGATAGCACAGCCCTTGGGATGCTCTTGACTCCATCCAGCTAATCAACTCCAACCAAGGTCCAAGAGTGGAAACCCACAACCTCATCCTGCCATCAGAGTGCTGCTGTTTCTACTCATTTAATATTCCCATTAAACGGCAAACCAAGTCACCTCCAGCATCAGCTCCTCATAGAGGACAGGAGAGGTGTGCTATGAGCAAGGTGTAAGATAATCCAGATGTGATCCACACATCCTGCCTGGCCCCTCCACTGCTCAGTGGATTGGCAACAGGACCATCAACTGGAGCAGCCTCTGAGGTCCCAAATCATGCACTAAGTCCCTGCTGCACCTGGTGGGACATGGACACAAAGGCAAACAAGCAGTATAATAAAATCCAGTCCCATTTCCTGCCAACAACATGTGTTTCTGCTTGGTGATGATGGGTGACAGCGAGCCACCGTGAAGGAAGGGATGGACTTGGCCAGGAAGGAGGATTTGCAGCTCTCCCTCTCCCACCGCCTGGAGAAATGGGACAAACCCACAGAGTTACTCTGTTTTTTGTTAATGTCCTTTACATAAGGGGAGCCTGGGATGGAGCTGCTGCCAGGCCTTTCATGTACGAAGAGCTCTGCTGGCTCCCTAAATACGTACCATACCACAAGTCTTTTACTTAATGAATTGCTCTCAGAAATATATCAAAGAGCTTCCTACTTGCCACAGCCTCACAAGGGGAATGC
Organism: Margarornis squamiger; assembly: GCA_035222235.1. Taxonomy (NCBI): domain Eukaryota; kingdom Metazoa; phylum Chordata; class Aves; order Passeriformes; family Furnariidae; genus Margarornis; species Margarornis squamiger. The sequence continues at coordinate 71,596,870 of JAWWTY010000088.1, read as the reverse complement.
AAATAAAGTATTATATAAAATCTTCCCACTGGGTCTTTTTGGGGAAAAAAAAAAAATCAAACATAAAAAGATTTAAAATTATTCCATTACCTAAAGTTTCTTAATTTATAGAGGGAATAAGGTGCTCAGATAGTATCTTGAGGAGCTCAACAGAATGGTCTTCACCCCAGAGGTTCACACAGGGTGAGACCCAGCAGAGCTTCTGGGTGGGTATCACTCAAACACAGCAGGGCTGACAGAGGGACTCAATGTAACTGTGAGACCAGGATTTTCTCAGGAGACCAGGAGTCCACAAAATATATCTCAGGAGACTCCCCCACGAACAGACCATCCCCTCGCAGCCACCCACCCTGAGGACTGAAAAGACTGGAGTACAAGGTTTCCCAGGGGGAATTTTCTTCATTTTTAAGCCACTGCTTAGTTGCCAGCCGACAGGAACTGACATCCATATAAAGTCTCCCACAGCTGCTAATTGATTTCTCAGCAAGTAGTGCAAGAGCATGCTGGACAAGGGTTGGGATGCTCTTTCCCAGAGATACCCAATGACATCAGAAAACCAGCAATTTAGGAATATTCTGGACTGGAGGTTGCATCAAGACACCCAATTTTTACCATTAAATTGCATATTATTCAGAAATTGCTCTCTGCCCCACACTTGTACAGCAACCAGCAGGTGCTTACACACACACACACACTCTAAATACAAATGTCTATATAAATACATAACACACTTATACACATTAAAAAAATAAAAATCCTTCTTTTACTTGTCTTAACCTTGATGGATCCCACAGACCAGAATTTCAAAGGTATCAGGTACTTATGGATGTAGAGGGGGATTTTCAGACATGGGAAAGCCAGCTTTTCTCTAGGCTCCCCTATAACCTTTCGGAAGCCAATTACTTTTTAAAAATGCAGCCCTGGACTACTCTGCCTTCACAGAAAATGAACCAGCTGCTGAACATATTTCCAGGACTAACCTAGATTTCCATATAAATGCCCTTTCTGATGGCCAGGTTAGAACCACGTGAGGCATATCACCGTCACAAACACACAACCCACATTCTCACAGCCGCTGAAGCCAGCAGAAATCTCACATCCAAGTACCTTTCAACCAAGACCAGCAATGCAGAAATATCAGCTGGAAACAAAACAGGAAAATTAGGAATTCAATTTTCTCCCCAAGCCCCTCAAAATCCATAAAAAAACTGCAACAAAAAAACCCAATCCCTGCACCCACTGGGAAGTAATTAGTCAGCTTCTTCCTTAGGAGGTTTGAAGAGTGATTGATAATTTTCATTCAAGGCAAACACCTTATTAATGATTAATTTTTTTTTTAATGTTGAAAGCTGCTAGTAAAAACTCAACAGCCAGAAATGGTAATAAACTGCACCTGGTCCTCACCAGCAGCATTTCACTCGTATATCAGTAACAGCAAGAGAAATGCTCGCCTGGACAGAAGAACAATAGCTTGCAGCATCTCTTTGGTGCCAAGGAAAATTTGTTACTCACAGTTAAAGGAAGCCAAACACGGAGAGAGATAATTACTAGCTCTGCTGCAGGCTGGGAGAGAGCCCAAACACAGGGTAAGCAGCTTGGGCATCAGCAAATGGTATTTGTATGTGGAAAAGAAGCTCCCTGTTGGAGGAGATCAAACAGCTTTAATTCCCAGGAAAAAAAAAAAAAAACACAAAAAACCTCCAGCAAGAAAACACCCAAAAATACGTATTTTGAAACAAAAGAGCGCCTGGCACCAGGCAGATGGAAGATGTCAGGAATGTATCACTCATGCAGGACTCCTGCATCCTCCTGTGGTACCCACCAGCAATCAGGACTGGATTCTTCCCCAGGGAAGGCACCCGGTCCTGCCAACACCCTGAGCCACCCAGGGAGGCTCAATGGAAAAGGCCAGCCTCCCAGCTGCTGAGTATCAAGCATCTGTCTGTGATGCTGGGAGGGAACCTGGACGAGGTTTTGCTGCTGAATATTCTGGAGCAGATCAAAGATGTAGTAAATTAAGTCCACCATCCTGTCTAGCACCTTCAGAGGCTCATCTGAAGCAGTGTCCCCTTTCAGCACACACCTTCCTACACAATAAGATCCTGCCTTTGTTGGGTGCAGGTGTTGGTATAGATGCTCCTAGCATCCCTGCATCCAGGCCCATGGCAGGGAGGGAATGCATGAACACCCATCCCAAAGCCAAGAAGTTCTAGCATGGCTCAATGTGGGAAGAAATGGTGCCCAAAATGAGAACTCTGACATGCACTGCTCAGAGAGGCACAGCCTCTTGTACACCCCGCAAGGGGCTCCCAGGTTCCTTTTCATGGATCCTACCCACGGGAATGAACCTGGAGGACATCAAGCAGGGCAAGAGCACAAAACCCACTAGCTTGATGCCCCTTCTCCAGGTGGGACATCCATCAATCAGAGCAACTACAAACAGTTTTGCCCTTCCTCAGATACCCTGGTCTCGTCTCTCCTTGGGCAAATGCTGCACTCACAATGCTGACAGTCTCATGGTGACACAGCAGCTCCTCAACCAGGTGACAGTGGTCAAACCCACACCTCCACCCCACCCAACCCTCTCCCACGCTGGTGCTCACGCAGGGGAGGGACAGCCACCTTGGCAGATACTCCTCACTGATGTTCACACCACGTACAACCACCAAAACTGACCCATACCTGGCTTCTGTTCCTGCACACCTAACAGAGCCTCTCAGCACGTGCAGTTTTGCTACTTCTCCCAGTTCACTGCGTCAGCTACTTAACCCTCTCTCCTCTAACACCACCCTTCTGCTGCAGCACAGAACCAAAAAGCCCAGCTACACAAAGATCCCTCCTTCCAGCTACATCTCATACTTCCAAGTCATTTCTGATGCTCCAAATTGGCCCCTCGCACAGGCGGGAATAAGAAGCTGTTCCGGAATAAATGGGATGCTCTGTATTTTTCCCTCTTTACTGCAGAGCAATGAACTCCTGGTCAAAGCATCCATCCACACATCAGGATGTCACCCATCTTCCACAGTTCTGGCAGGAATGAGCTTTTGGATGCCAAGCAGAGGGACACATCTCCCCTCTCACGGGAGAGGGAAAGCTGGCAGCCTGGGCAGGCTCCGTGCAGCCCGATGAGGCAGTGCAAGAATCAAAGCAAAGGTTAGAGGAGCAAAGAACTAAACAGAAGCCCTACCTGATTGTGCTCGTGAGACGAGGAGCCCTTCCCTCGGGATGGGGAACAGCTGCCATCAAGCTGCTCGCTACAATCCGCCGTCCACTGCAAAAGGGATAAAAAAAGGGATTGTGTAAAATAATAGCCAGGCTGGGGAAAACTGCTGTGTCAGTCCAGAGAGCACAGAAAACACCATGCAGCCATGGGCATCACTGTATGCATGTGGCACCCCCTCCTTTTTTGAGGATGATCCCAAAGGCTTTGGCTTGGAAATGCTCCACCCGCCGACAGTGAATGGAGGGAAGATGCAGGAACAGTGGCAGGGAGGCACCTGAAATGATGTTCTGCAGTAAAACCCATCTCCAACACTTCCTTGCTCACTCAGACAGTGTTTGGAACGTCAGGTGGTACACACCAGGGAGACTTAATCACTCTTTTCCAGGGAATTCCTCCAAGCAAAGTTGGGAAATGTCTGCTTTTTCTGGCTCTGTTTGCTTCAGGGACAGGTACAAGCCCTGAGGTGCCAAAAACTTGTGTTTTTATATTCAAAAAAAGAAAAAATGAGGATCAAAGGTTTAGGTTTGACCATTGCCATATGTGCCCATAGGGGTCCACCAGCTGTTTAGGCCAGCTTCCCCCAAGGTCTGACAGAAAGGTGCCTGCACCAAAATAACTGAATTTGGGATCATTTGTTGGGGTTTCTTTTCCCCAAAAGAAATGAAGGGCAGCACCATATTGGGGAAAAAATTTTTTTAAAAAAAGCAATTTTCACTAGACAAACATGAGAGATGCTGCTTAATCCTAAAGATATTATTTTACTACTCCAACAAAGCTGAGACTGACCAGCTCCTTTTCTGAAGCCCTACATCCTGGAAGCACTTGGCTGCTCCAGAGACACTCAGCCCTTGGCACAATCCCCAAGGGCAACGCCTCAAGAAAATGGAAGTCAATTCCATACAAACAGCAACTACCTGAGAGCTCCTTGACAGGTATGGACGAGGCCACAAAATAAGTCATCACTAGAACTGCCTCCATCAGAGACCCTGTTGTAGCTCAAAGATAGGGGGCACCTCAGTCTCCCCTCATCAAAGAATTGCTTCATCAGCCTCCTCCCACCTCTGCTGACCCAACTGGAGAGGTTCCTGAAGCTCTTGAGAGCCTTCAGACAGACCTGTGCCTATCTCCTTTAACAATTTTGAGTGCAACCACATGCCTGCAAAGGTCTCCCAAGGTACAGCTCACTCATTATCATGTCCACAGCAAAAATAAAATGGCATTTTCCCTCTGACTTTCCTCTTTTTTTTCCTAGAGGGAGCAAGACTGAGGACACTCCCACCATGGGAACATCCACACTTTGGGATTCTCTAAAGTGGTGATGGATTCAGCTCCCCTGGGAAGGGTATGGAGGATGAAGCAGTGTGAGGTGCCTCTTTTCCCCTTGCCCACCACAGAGCAATTGCCCATGGATGTGGTCCCATCCCAGCAACTCTCACACATGGGTGAGTGGATTTATCCGTTCTCAGGCATGGAAAACATTATTGAAGCCACAAGGAAACAAACCACAGGGAGATTAAGTAACTTGCCCAGCATTAAAGATTTAGTTGCTGGCAGATCCTTGCAGTTAAAAACAATTTTCTTGGTCTTAGTCCAGTGCCTTTCCCTTAAACCCATCCTTCTTCCTCTAGCTCTCATTAAGAGGGAACATGCCACCTTCCATCAGGATAGCTTCCACCACAATTACTCCAGCCAGCTGCAGGGTATGTGCATGTTTATTGCTTGCTTTGCTAAGTAGTGATCAGGAAGAGAAAACCAGAAATAAAAACTCCCAATTATTTTGCATAAATTTGGGATACAAAATGGAAAAAACGAAAATCTTTGAGAGAAGAGATAATTCCGTCTTAATGCATCCATTAAGATGCGCCTTGATAAAAAGCAGGTGACCTATGTAACAGACCATTCTCACTTCTTGTCCCATATACAGCCCTAGGAATATGAAATACTGTGTTTTGATGGAGCTTCACATATAAATCCTAATTAAATTTCTACATCTGTGGTCTGGGGTACAACCACATTTAGCTGCTTCATTTGAGGTGCCTCTACAAGTGGTTTAATTAAAAGGTTCCATGTTTGGATATTCTACCACTATGAAATTTTCTTTTAAAGTAAAACCTAACCATCTTGAAAGAGAACACTCAGAACTTACAGCAGAAACCCAGCAGCACCTTTTTTTTTCAGTGCAAGCCAGGAAGGAAAGCTAAAATTCCATTTCCACAACTGCAAGAGGAATTTAGTTGTTCCAGTCAAGGATCTTAATGCAAGAATTGCACATGGGCTGCCACAAGAAGTAGTACTGTTTACCCTCAAGATGCAGAGGGAGCCCAGACTCATTGGCTGTGCCTCACAGGCTGGACG
>JAWWTY010000088.1:71573165-71591192 GCA_035222235.1 Margarornis squamiger | reverse complement strand
GAGGTTGTAAAACTTTGTCTATTAATTTATTTCTAATTCAATACTATTTCTAATCTTGACATGTTAATAAGCACCACTTGCCTGTTTGACCTGAAGCCCCTCCAAAGGGTCACCTCTAACACAGACATTTTCCAGCCTTGGGTTAAAAATGCACTCTAAAGTAATTAATATCACTAGACTTTTAAATTTATTTTCTCACACTTCCAGCAGCTTCTATCCTCAAATTGTAAAAGACCTCTCCAGAAAAATCTATTCTTAAGAAGGCTCCTTTGATTGGCGAATTCTTTACACTGAGATGATGTAAACCAGGTCCAGAGCTCTGAGTCAGACCCTCAGCTCCAGCAGACATGCACAGCCCTGATAAATCAGATAAATGCTGCTGACACCTGATAAAGATGAGATCCTTCATATATAGAGAATCATGGAATGGTTTGGGTTGGAAGGGACACTAAAGACCACCATCCCACCCCCACTATCATGGGCAGGAACATGTTCCACTAGACCAGGTTGCTCCAAGCCCCATCCAACCTGGCCTTGAATAATTAAATGACATACTTTGAGGCCTTGAAAAACCCCATATCAGGAGACTGCTACCAACTGGATGGAGACCTCATATATATACACATGTACATATATCCATGTGTGTGTGTACACATATATATACACATATATATGTATATATACATACATACACATATATACACATATATATGTACACATATATATCTATATACATATATATACATACACACATGTATGTATATGTATCTATATCTAATCTATATCTATATCTATATCTATATCTATACCTATATCTATATCTATATCTATATCTATATCTATATCATCTATATCTATATCATCTATATCTATATCTATATCATCTATATCTGTATCTATATCTATATCTATATCTATATCTATATCTATATCTATATCATCTATATCTATATCTATACATGGCCAAACAAGCAAGCTGCCCCTAATCCAGTGTTTTATCCTGTCTTGCTTCACATTCAAACCCTCCAAAAGCTACTTCACCCAGACATGCACCCCACAACCCAAGCCACAAGCCACCAGCAATCCCCCAGCCCCTCTCCCAGCCCACCTGTGACACGTGGGACTGTGTCTTCTCGCTCTCACCATCCCCCTCCGTTTTGTCTGTCAGCAGCCCCTGGACCTGGTACTCCAGGACGTAGCTGTCGATGAAACGCTCCAGCTCCTCGATCTCCTGGGAGCGGCTGCTCCCTGCCTCCGAGGAGGCTGATGCCACCGACGAGTTCTCCATCCCTTCCGGAGACACGCCAAGAACGGAGTGGGCCTGGGAAAGCGACACAAGAAATGGTAAGGAAATTATTTCCCACTGATTATAGGAAAAGTTAAAAAAAAGCCCCAGCAGACAAAGGATATCAGTTACCACAGAAAGGATATTTCTTGCTGTACATCTGCGTTTGTAATAATCCTAGGTGGTCACATTTGGGACCACCATGCAAAAAAAAAAAGTTCCGTTTTTGTAACATCGTCGCATGTAAAAACAACAGTCATAATTCCTGCTTTCCTTCTTAAAAAACAAACTACTGAAAACCTAAGCACAAAAGAAAAACAAAACTGAAATGCTTAATTTAATAAATTCACTAGCTGTGCTGGATAAGGGTAAGAAGCCAGGGATGATGGACACCGAGTAGAAAAAAGGTGATAATGGAAAAGCTTCTTCAGGACAGTGACAGTAAATTATGCTGAGTCAATGGTGCGACTGTAAATGGTCCAGCAAGGATGTGAAACAGAGATCACAACAGAATTTACTTTTAAAACCTCTCACTGCAGGAGAATGGCTCTACAGGAGATGTAGGGGCTTTATGATGCTCTTCTTGACTTTCTCCAGGGCTCAATGCCAATCCCACCCTAAAGAAAAAAAAACACCAGATATGCAGGGTCAGGAGTTGGACTGGCTGGTCCTTCTGGGTCCCTTCCAACTCAGGATATTCTGTATTTGGAAAGAATTAAGCTTTGGACCAGCGTCTTATGGTAAGACTCACATTCCTCCTCCCCTGCAGCTGGGAGGGAGTGGACACAGGAGCTCCCACCACATTGCAGGACACAGCGACTTCATCCCTCACCCTCTCCTTCACCAGGAATGGGTAGTTACAGTCTGCTTTGAGACAAGTATAATATTACTAAGGAAATTCAGAGTAAGCCACATGCCATCCGGAAGGGAAAGGGAAAAAAAAAAAAAATCTGTTCCCAGCTCATGTAATTTCCAGCTTCTGAACTATTTTTTCATCTGTCACTTCTGAACAATTGTGGCTTCATTTGGAAACTGCCAAGAACGAGCAGTTCTGGCCTCAGGATTTCTTCTGCTCAAGGAATTATTCCCAAATGTGCCCAGACTGTCAAAAAGGCTCATTATGTAGATCAATATCACACATTAGCTCCTGAACAAAAATCATGTGGTGTATTAAAAAGGAGAAAGGAGAAAGAAAGAAGTCAAGAAATAAAAAAGGAGGAGCCCCAGAGACTGTGGCGCCCTGGAGGAGGGCATGTTTCTACCCTTTTTGCTAATTAGTGCCAATTACCAAATGGAAGGAACCAATTATGAAATACAAAGTGCTAAAGAAAGAGTTGGGAGAATAGGAGGTTCCCCTGAGTGATGGCATGAGAGATGACCACACGAGGTAGGGGACAGGTGGCCTCACTTGGGATTGGAGCAAGCAATCAGGCTCAGAGGTTATCCCTCCATCCCCTGGGGCCAGACATTACAAAACGCAAAGATTTTTTGCCTATTTTAATTTTTTATTGAATGTGGCACTGCAGGAAATCCACCCCTGTGGATGCTCCCCCTTGAACACCCATGGTAAAGCATAAAGTAGAGGAAAGGCTAACCATGCCTCCACTTTTGGGGTGCTCACTGCTGTGCCCAACCAACACTGCATGAGGAGAGATGGTGAACTGCAAGGGAATGGGTTTCTCAGAAGTCTCCAGGTACAACAAAACAGTACAAACCACATATTTGAGATATTTATGGGTCTCTAGCAGGAAACTCTGAAACCAAGTCATCCTGCAGTACCACCACCTCTCTCTAAAAAAAGCCATCTTTTATGAGGAAGAAAACTCCCCTATGTCTAAGGGTCATGAGTTACCACTTACACCCAAGACAGGATCATCACTGCACACAAAGATCCCTGGACAGGTGTCCAGGCCCGGACAGCAAGTTGGTTTGACATTTAATCCTTACAATAGGAAAAAACATGAACAAGTTATGATCTGTAATCATGTTTACATGTTCGGTCTGCACCAAGTTGGTGTGAATCCCGTAATTACACAGAGACCGACTTCCCGGTGTGTCGGTGCCACTGCCAACATGCCACTGTCACCAAACCCATTTCTCACACCTTTTAGATGAGTTTCTCCCCATTTGCAGGCAACTGCCCTCACCAGTGCAACCAGCTTGCCCAGAAATGTCCCAGAGCAATCACCATCCCCTGGAAGTTTTCTCAAGGCAGGGCTTTTCCAGGTGTTACATACTGAATTCTGGGCTCTGCTTAAATCTGCCAAGCATGAGATACATGTCTATAAAACCTGCTTGAGAAAAACAAGCCAAGATGATCAAAGGTTTACAGAGGCCCATTTTCTGGGTTGTACAAGATGATTCCTGTTTCAAGCAGCCTGATTCTTCCAAAGGAACAGCTTTTGGAGCCCTTCCTCCTTGGCAGAGGTACCTTGGGAAGGGAAGCATCCACCAAGATGCAGACCAACTCAAGTCCACCTGCAAAGGTTTACTCTCCCCATTAACACTCAGTCTTCTCTCCCATTCCACAATAAACCCTCTCCACCATGGTTTCCTGACGTGAGGGATGGTTTCCTGCTTTTCTTGGTGCCCTGTGTCAGGAAACCTTTGTGCCTGAAGCAGGTTTCCCATCCTGCCTCACCCTCAAAACACGTCCAAAAAAGAGGTTTCGAAAGAAAAACCCAAATCCACATTTGAGCACTTGCTGCATTCCCACAAGGAGCAAATAAATGTTCTTGAGAGCTCTTCATGGAGTGGTGATCCCCTGGATCTGTGTTGGCTCCACACCTACCACTATGGATTCCCAGATCCCAGACACGTTCCTTAACCATAATTGAGACCAAAATCAAATTGGCACTGGACAGGGCTTGGAGCAACCTGGTCTAATGGAAGGTGTCCCTGCCCATGGCAGGGGTTTAGAATGAGATGACCTTGAAGGTCCCTTCCAAGTCAAACTATTCTATGATTCTATGGGGCCTGTGCTGTCCTCGTTACTGACCATTAGAGAAGGAACCATCAGCAGAAAAAGCAAATAGATGTGTAAACTGTTTATTATAACTTAATAATTATCTGTAATGTATAATTACTATTAAAAGCTGTTATTAAGAGTGATCTAAATGGGGTTCTTGCTCTAGCAGGATTATACAGTTTTTATGGCAACTATACATCTTACATCCTTAATCAGCAAATAACAAGAACAAGCATTTTTTAAGACATTTGTAGGTTCATTCCCTTTCTCCCAAAGGTTGCTCCAGGTTTGTTGAACTTGTGGAACCAAATGGTGAGTCTGACAGGTGAAAAGCAGCAATGGAGAAGGAACCCATTTTGGGCAGGATGAGGGGGAGGCAACAGGATGGTGGAACTTGTAACCAAAATGGTGTTAGAAAAGGCGAGCCCATGATGAGAAGACCACAGACATGTAGGACAGCAACACATTTCCATCAGCTCACTCCAGGCTGGGTGAGAAGACCCCATACCCATCATCTTCCCCCAGGGAAGAGGCTCCCCACTTTCACACCAAGACAAAGCTCCCCCAAAACCTGGCCTGCAGCACCCCAGCAGTGCCAAGGCAGCAGCACCACAGGGCAGCCTCACACAGGCTGCCTCCTCTGGGGTGAGACCCACCTGTGCCTCAGACATCTCAAGGGAACAGGGGCACTAGCCCCACAGAAACATCACAGAATCGCTTAGCTTGGAAAAGCCCTCCAACACCATCAAGCCCAACCATCCCCCAGCACTGCCAAGGCCACCACTAACCCATGCCCCCAAGTGCCATGTCCAGGTGGCTTTTAAATCCCTCCCAGGCAGAACTACTTCATGCATCAGGCTTCTTCATAATTAATACTATGCTATTATTTCAATTATCAAAACGTCTAGCCACCATTGAATTCCGATAAAGGGCAAGTGCCAGCTCATCTTTCCAACAACCTGGCCTCAACTGTTTAGATATGGGCTTAAATAACTCACTTAAGACATTTAAATGGAAACACCCTGCCTCTTCCTTACTTATCCTCCAGTTAAACACTGAAAAAATCCCAGGCCAACCCTCTGTTCCTCCATGACTCCAAAGCAAGGCAGGAGGAATGCAGAGCAGCCTTTCTCTATAGCAGATTTATTCCTCAGATATGCCATCACAGGCCAGCTGCTGGAGAGACAGGCTGTGATGGGCTACAGAGCTGTCCTGACAGATCACTGAAAGCCTTTGTCTTGCCACATGGGATTTATCACCCCAGGTTTTTCTAGGAACAAGAGACGCTTCCTAAAAAAGGCAACTGTGGTGCAGATTCTTCACGTACCAATGCAGCCACCTCCTTCCAAATTGTTTTGTGACTTCCAGCATCCCTCTTGTATTTTTTCTCCCTCGGGAGTTTATAATATATAAATTTTAAATATTGCTGTGACAGGTCCCTTCTGCTCTGAGACATGTGGGACATGAATCAAGAAGCACCAGATTTATTTGTCTGTGCCTGCATGGCATGATGGTAAAACCAAACTGAAGAGACCCCCAGAAAGGCTCCAGCCCAGCCCCAGAGACCACATCCTGCCTCATGAGGAATCAGCATCAAATGTCATATGTCTTGTTCAGGCACCAAAACCCACCCCATTGTTCTCTGATCCCTGCAGTGATGTTGGAGATCACCGGGTCCAGATGGTGATGGACATCCAGGGTAGATGACACCCTCTTCTACTCGGTGCCTCTCTGGGAGGAACAGCACATGGTCAAACCCTCCATCACCACCTCTCTCACACTGCCTGCCCACTAAAGAGTCCAAGCCAGGCTTCACAAAGCCACTGCTGAAGCACACACTGTGCAGGGGAAAGAGGTCCCTTCAGCCCCAGATCTGGGAGGTCAAGCATGCTTTGACCACACAGACAAGGGCAGAGCAGCTGCCGAAGGACAACCTTCCTACTTCTTATCTGCTTCTTATCAGCACCTCAAGATCAGGTGAAACCCTTGCAAATAATCACCAGGTCACACTCTGGCAGCAGTACAGGCAGGAGGACCTTTGACCGCCTGCGTTTGGGGGTTGAACTCCTGGCTACCAGCACAGCCACAGCCGGCTCAATTCCCAGCATTTCCTTTTAATGAGCTCCTCCCACAGCAATATTTTCTCCCTCCCAATCCAGCCCACTTCCAACAACAAGTAATTAGCAATGTGTCTCTCTAAAGCGGCAAGAGCATCTCGGAGAGCAAGAAGAGCATTTTATCTTTGCTGCTGGCAGCCACCTCTCTCATCCAGCGACCCGCAGGAGCAGTTACTATGGAAAATAAAAGCAGTTGAGATGAACCGTGACTCCCTGCACCCAGGTACTGCTGCACCTCCACGACGCATCACGTGGCTGGTTTGGATTTGCTGCTACAAAACCGGCTCCTTTCCAGACGACAAAACATCAAGCGCAGAAACACAAATCATTATATCCTGGATCTGACCCTTTTCTAATTAAAGTGTAAACACCTTTGAAAACCGCATCCAGCATCTGCTGCTGGAGCTAGCTTTGGGCTTTTCAGAGACTGATGCATCCATGGCTGGCTGAGCATTTGATATATTTCATCATCCCTCCAGTCTCAGGTCTGGTTTCTAGTACCTGGTGATGCAGAAAAGCCCAAGTGACAGGACAAGAGCCCAACAGCTGCCACGTTGCAGTGCCATTCATGAGCCTGGCAAGGAACACAGCAGGCAAATGCCACGGTGCATTGAAACAGAGCCATTAAAACAAACACAGAAATAAATGGGGGAAAAACAAAACCAGAGAGAGCCAGGAGACAAAACAAGTGCTGCAGAATCCAACACGGAACAGCTGCTTTGACACAGAAATCCAGCAAGGAAGGGTGAGGAATAACCAGAAAGCCACAAATCCCTCCTTACTGAGACTCATTCTCAACCCGTACAATATATTATACAGCTTGCTTCCTGAAATAAAAAATTCTTTGTCGTTGGGAAGTAGATATTTTTCTTCTTTTTAAACAAAACCAAAGCCACATTACCTTTAGAAACAAAAAAATCTTTTAATGTGTCAAAACTGTGCATGGGGTTGGAGAGGTTTTCCACCAGATGGACTTTCTTGCCTGGGGGGAAGACATTACCCTTGGCTTGTGATGGATATTGCTAAGAAAAAGGAAGGAAAAAACAGCACACAAGTAAGAAAACCACTGTCTGAACTTCAGGATGTGAGTGGAGGTGGGTTTATGGGCTCACCCTGTGGTGGGATGCTCCACTGCATGGGGTGTCAGGGCAAGGAGGCTGAAGCATCACTCTGGCTGCAGCACAACAGCAAGGCACACCTTTGTTCCCAGATTTTTACACAAATTCAATGCATGCAAATACATTAGCATTTCCAGATATAAAATCTGAAGCAGGTCATAAAATGCCTCCAACCACCAACCCCCAAATCACAAACAGTCTGGGTTTTTATAACCTGATGCTACAGACTGTGACTTAAGTCAGACATAATCCATTTCCACACCCCCCTGCTTCTACTAAAAGCTAATGGAACAAGAACCCACATTACATCTTATCCTTGCTATTTTTCACCTGTACAAAGAAAACGCTGTCAGACAAAAGTACTGAGCAATTATTAATACTTGAAGAAATAGCAAAAACCCAAAAAAATGCAGATTTCACACATGCTCCATGGTCTCCTCTGCAGAGCTGCAACGTTTCTCCTCAGAGAGCAGGCTGGGTAGGATGTGATGGCTGCGGGGACTATGCTAGAAAAGACAGGAATCAAGGATGTTTGTCTGCCAGGTGAGCCTGCACACACACACCGTGGAGATGTGTCTGCCCCTCTGTGATGCACATGGCAGGCAGCAATCCCATGGCAACCAACACCTGCTTTTTGCCCAGCTATTCCAGAATCCCAGGGGATGAGCCCTGATCCCACGGAAGCAGCAGCCACAGCGCAGAACTCCCCATGCAGGCAGCGCTCTGCAGGCAGAGAGCACAGCCCACATCATAAATAAAAGCAGCAGCACCACCACCATGACGAGCTGATCCACAGACTTTTGGAGCGCGCGTTTCACCAGGCGTCGCGTATCGCCCTTTGTAAACAACTGAAGGGAAACCATTATCGGGAAGGAGATCTTTTCTTCCCAGGCACCCAGGCAATATAATGGGCACTTGGGCTGTGAAAAGCTCTGTAATCCTAAAAGACACATCCAGCTCCAAGTTGAGATGTCAACCTGCTGGAGTAATCCATCCCACTGGTGGCTGCTGGTGGGGAGGGACAGGGCAGGAGCAGCACAGCCCGGTTAGCAGCAGGGCAGGCATGGAGGTTGCTTAATCCCTATTAAATCATGCCCGCAGTTCACTGGCAAAAGGCATTTTTGTGCCCGTGCACCAGCGTGTAGCTGCAATTCAGAGGACATACCTTGGCTGCCAGCCAAAATGATGGAGCTGCCACTCCGGATGGATTGGGGTGGGGGTTTTATGTTAGAAGGAGACAGCTGGTCCTCTCCTCTTGGGAATGATAGGGTCACAAAACGGTTTGGGTTGGAACAAACCTTTAAAGGCCATCTAGTCCATCCCCCTGCATTGAGCAGGAAACCTTCCACTGGACCAAACTGCTCCAAGCCCCATCCAGCCTGGCCTTGGACACTTCCAGGGATGGGGCTGCCACAGCTTCTCCGCCCAACCTGTGCCAGGGCCTCCTCATCCTCACTGTAAAAAACTTCTTCTTTGTATCTAGCCTGAATCTCCCCTCTTTTAGTTTGAAACCAGAACTCCTATTCAAGTCTTTTCCCATCTTTCTTATAAGCCTCATTTCAATATTCAAAGGCCACAATAATGTCTCCCTGGAGCCTTCTTTTCTCCAGGTGAAAACCCCCAGCTCTCCCAGCCTGGCTCCAGAGCAGAGGGACTCCAGCCCTGGAGCATCTCTGTGGCCTCTGGGATGCAGAATTCCAGGTGGGGTCTCACCTGAGGGGGCAGAGGGGCAGAATCCCCCCCGTCCTTCTGCCCATGCTGTGGGATTAACCCAGGGCATGGGGAGTTTCTGGGCTGGGGCATGTCCAGCCTTTCCCCCACCAGCACCCCAAAATCCTTCTCCCAGGGATGCTCCATCTGTGCACTCCCAGCCTGGATTGATCTCAGGGATTGCCCAATCCAAGATGCAAGCACTTTGCACTTGGCTTTGTAGAACCTGCTGAGGTTGACATCCGTCTGGAATCTTGCCTCCATTTGCACTGATTCCTCCCCTTCATTGTGGCCCTCCTCCTTCTGCAGAATAAACTTTTCCATGCAACATGGCTACGGGAAGGAAAACCTCTGATTCCCAAAGGTTTGTGAAAGATGAAATGGGAATGAGGTAGCAAGTTGGTTTTTGCAGCACCAGCCACCTTCTGCACAATGAGCAATGGACAAATGCTCCCTGGGCTCCTGCTGCTCCAACCAATGGAAAAAATCCTTCCCAGCCTCCAGACTGGTGATGTTCAGGATGGGGTTACATGAGCAAAGCAAGGAGAAGATTTGAGGGAGAGACAATTCTCTGTGACCCAAGGCTGGCTCAATCACAGGGTATCTCTGTGCACTCTGCTTAACATGTGCTGCTCAACTGGAGCTGGAAAGAAAAATCTTCCAGTAAACCTCTGCCATGTTGCGGAGGGATGGGGAAAATAACTTACCATGTCCTCTCTAAGCTAGTTAAGCTCATCTGAAAGACTTCATGCACAGAGGAGTATATTCAGAGATTTTCTGAATATTTAATTACCTTCGGTTTCTTTAAAAAAAAACAAAACCAAAAAAACCCTAAAAAATCCCACTCAACAACACCCACAAACAAATCAGATTTCCCAAATCTGTCTCTGGATTCTGGACCCCCGCTACTCCACCACATCCAAATGTTTAAGGCATAAAAGAAGCAGCAGATTGGCTTTTACATCATGGTCACCCTGGGACCATCAGTCATTGACCTTATCAGTTCCCATCCTGGCAATAGCCATGAGATGAGATACTCTAAATATTCTAGAGGAAAAGAATAAGAATTGGGGAAATTGCTAATTCTGTACATGCAGAACAAAAAGCAGATGTTTCTTTCGAAAAATTCAAGTCTAATAATAATAAATCTAGAGACAAGGAAGCAACCAAAGGCCCGGGGAAGCACACAGAGACAGGAAATTCTCTGGGGTCAGTATCCAACACCAAATGAGCAGGTTCACTGTGGGAAAGGTGGCCAAGAAAAGGGGCATTACTGTCACAAGAGCTGAGCTTTCCAGGGCTACTGCCCCTGCTTCTGATTTCCTCCACATTTTAATGTCTTTGCTGCTTGCAAAGACAAGGGGGGAAAAAAGCCACAAGCAGCAACCCCCATGTTCTACCTACTTGTTGAAATCTTCTGCTTGGGAGAGAAGGACAGAGCCCAACACACACCCCAGGCAGCGCATCTGACCCTGTCATATTTTTGATCCCAGACTGGGTCAGTCACAAAAGCTTTCCCTTCACCTGGGGCTGGATGCAGCGTCCTCGTTAGGTCCTGCTCCTGGTGACTTGGACTGGATGTGGTCCAGACAATCCGTTTCCACCCAGTAAAGTGATTTCCATCCAGTAAAGTGATTGTATTCTGGAAGAGTGACTGTCACTTCAACCAGAGGGACCACTCAGTTCCCTGAGACTGCAGAGGGCAAAGAGCATTATCTAAGGCAGCTCTCACAGCTCAGGAAGATCATAGAATCATAGAAGGGTTTGGGTTGGAAGGAAAACTTGAAGATCATTCCATTCTAGCCCCCTGCTATGGGCAGGGACACATTCCACTAGCTCAGGTTGCTCCAAGCCCCATCCAGCCCGGCCTTGGACACTTCCAGGGATGGGGCAGCCAAGGTTTCTCTGGGCAACCTGTGCCAGGGCCTGCCCACCCTCACAGAGAAGGATTTCTTCATAAAAGAATTTCTTCTTAGATGCCCTTGCAGACCATAAATTTTTCAGCCCATGAGGATCTCCTGCCACATTCTCCCACTTGGCTTCCCGTTGCAATAAGGAGACCAAATGTGATACCCAGATGGCCCCAGGTTTTGCACTGGGCTCACAACAGCTGTCCCAGGAAGGGCCATGACACAGCATAGGCGCCACAGCAGCCACCAAGGGTCCCATGAGCCCCAGGGATGTTGCTGTGTGGCAGGGATGGGCTCCAGCTCCCTGTGAACACACTACACTGACCAAAGTCCCAGCTGTAGGAATGCCCAGCCCTGAACAGGTGGAGATCAGACCCTTCCCAACCTTTGCTTTGCCCAGCCATCATGAACCAAGCCCCCAAGCTTTAATCCTCCTCTCATATCCATACCCAGCTTTTAGCTCTTTCTAGAAACTGACGAGATAGCTTGAACTAATTCACCAGGAAAATGCCTGCCTTAGGGAACCAGCCCAAAAATGCCAAGGAAAGCACCTCCCCTAAGCAGGAATTTTCATAGTTACTGGCCAGCCACCGGCCCCTTCTGGAGGCTTGAAGTGCATTTTTTTGCAATCACGTCCAGACTATCACTCTCTTGGATGCTCTACACCAGCAATACTGCCACACATCTCCTAAAAAAGCTGCTCCCTGGCAGCCCCACTCCCCCTTGAGCTATTCCCCACTAAATCATAGTGAGGAAAGGATGACAAGAAGCCAGCCTGACAAACCCCAGGGTGTAAAGATGTTGCAGGCATTTTCACAGCTACATTTATCACCCATGAGACCTCTGGGTTTGATTAATAAGAGGTAAATGAAGCAGCTTGACTCAGCTGAGCCCCAGCAGGCTGGAGCAGGACAGAGAGGTGTTCCCTAACACAAAGGAAACAGAGGCAGGACCTTCCAGAACATGACAAGTAATTTGTTTTGAGATGAACATGAGCTTTGGGTGTGTCTGTTTACCTCTACCAGCAGCAAGGACACTCAAGACAAGTGGCCCCAAATAAAAAATTATTGGGATTCACCAACCCTATGTCCTAACGCACCCTGCTGTCAGTATCCTTGACACCAGTCCCTTCTGCCAACCCCAGCTCTCAGATCACAGAATGGTTTGTGTTGGAATGGACCCTAAAGCTCATCTCATTCCACCCCCTGCCATGGGCAGGGACACCTTCCATTAGCCCAGGTTGTTCCAAGCCCCGTCCAACCTGCCCTTGGACACTTGCAGGGATGTGTCATCCACAACTTCTCTGGGCAACCTGTTCTAGTGCCTCACCACCTGATTTTTTCCCAGTATCTAATCCAAACCTACTGTTTCAGTTTGAAGCCATTTCCCCATGTCCTGCCACTCCAGGCTCCTGTAAGTAGTCTCTCTCCATCTTGTGGGCACCCTTTGGAAGGGTGCCCTGTTGAGTCCCAGAACTGCTGCCAGTGTACTGGGGACACGAACCTCAACTTTGTCCCAAAATGCCCTCCTTGTGCCTAAGCATCACATCCATTACGGACTCAAGAGTGCCATGCGCTGCATGTGTGATTGGGATGTATCTGCCAGCTCCTCCACCACGCCTCACTTCCCTCTCTTGTAAAACACAAGCCCTGTTAGGACTTATCTTAAATGCATGGTTTTCCCTTCCTAGGCTGGGGAAGGACTTGGAGCTTCAAGGTGCTCCTGCAGGGAAGGCATGACAGATCCATGATGAACACTGGTGACTGCACTGAGGCGTGTCCAGCAGCTCAGGAAGAGCAGACCAAGAAGTCACCAAGAGAAGCTTTTTCTCCACAAACACAGCCTGGCCAGGGACAGTGCCAGAAATATTTATTTTGCCAAGTTTGCCTCCTGACCCAAAAAGAAATTCTTGTTCCTACAGGGCTGGGTGATGACTGGAGGACGCAGGACCTGCCACGGGCACCAAAGACCTGCAGGAGTCATCTTAGAGGACAGCTGTGTCCACCCCAAGTCCCCACCTGCAGTGGAAAACCTGCCTTCCATGCCTAGGACGGACTCGTAGGCATGGGGGCAACACAGAAACACAACCTCAAGTGGGTTTTATGCTGTTTTTTGTTCTTTTGTTGAATGGTCCTTCCTGTTCATCATGAAGGCCTTCCCATGGCTGACCTTCACTGTGCTGCACTCCCACCAAACACGGCTGCAGGGACCAAAGGAGCTCCTGCCAGGCCACATCAGCATCTCAGAAAGTCCCCTCTAGCACCTCCCTGCACTGGCCAACCTCTGCTTACACCCAAGGGATTAGCAGCCATCCTAACGAGGTTGTGGGGGGAGGGCTGTAATTGCAGAAAAGGGGAGCAGCATCAGCAGTTTCAGCAGAAACATCATAGCAGGGTGCCTGCTACTCACGTACCTTTGACCTCAGAAATGCAAATGCAGAGCCCAAAATACATAGTTTTGAAAAAAAAAAAAGAAAAAAAAGAGGAAAAAAAAGAGATAAGGCAGAATTTGATTAACCAAGAGACTGTACAGTGCAACATACTCAGATCTTACATCAGGTATCTTGCAGGGGGAAACCCATTATTCCCATCTCTTGGATGCCTGCACAGTGCAGGGATGCCCATCTGAGGGGTCTTTATGTTTCACCAATCCAGGAGCAGAGTTTAAGCAAGGGACTGGAAAAGGCACTTTTGCAATAAATTACACAATATGAAGGATAAAGAAAATAAACCTAGCACTGAGTTAGGGCAGGACTTGGAGACTTCAGAGGAAGATGGAAAGAAGGGCAAGATAAACACAGAATTCTGGGGCTTGGGGCAGGTTTTCCCCACTCTTGCTGGAGCTTTCATAGAATGATGGAATGGTTTGAGTTCAATGGGATCTTTAAAGCTCAACCAGTCACACCCCCTGCCATGGGTAGGGACACCTTCCACTATCCCACATTGCTCCAAGCTGCATCCAACCTGACCTTGGACACTTCCAGAGAGAGAGCAGCCACAGCTTCTCTGAGCAAAGTGTTTTACTTTTGTGTTTTCTGATGATTCCCAGTCCACGGGGACACCCACTCTGCTGCTGGTGAGCATTCCCACATGTCCATGACACCCAGAGGCAGCTCAAGGTCTTCCAACACCAGGAATGAAGGATGACATCTGGTACGCCCACCCCACATGTCCCCTCCTTCACTGTGGGACAAGGGACATGTTTCTCCCCTGCCACAGTCACCATAGGGACAGAATTCACCTCTGCAGAAGCAAAAGGCTGAGCCCATCACATAATCATAATAATAGTTTTAAAAATCACTTTCTTGCCAGCAGCCCAGCTTTGGCTCACTGAATTTTAAATAGTTTTGGTCAAGTCACTGCAGCCAAAACACTGGGAAGAAAAAAAAAAAAAAACACCTTTTTTTTAGGGTTTGGCATTTTTTAAAAAAGGATTTTTACTTTTATGCCATGATGACGTACACTAAATTTCCACAGCTCTTCACTATGGTGTCAAGTAATTAAAGACAGATGTCATTTTGGGTTCAAATGGGACTTGACATTATTTTGTTTCCTGTTTTAACTAAATAAAAATATCTATTGTCTTTGAACTCAGCTAAAAACCCTCATAAACCCCTAGAACTATCCTTAGTACCGTGATTTTTCTACAGGCTAACTAAGCAAAAGAAACCTCAAAAACCGAATCAGTTAGCATTATTTATTTGTTTTATGGCCTGATGTTAAGGAGTAATAAGAATATCTAAGGACAACTTGGGGTACCCACCCAAAGGTAGCAGCAGCGTTCAGGAAAAAAAAAAAAAGGCAATTTAAAGCGTTATTGTAATTCACTTACATGTCAAAAAGTCATAGGAACCTCAGGAAAGTGCACATATGGAATGAAAAAAAAAAAAAAAAGGAAGAAGAGGGGAATAAGGAAAATGGGAACCCACATTCCCCCCAGACAGAAGGGGCACTGCTGCAGCCTCAGTTCTGCACAAGGCACAAGCCAGTGCCAGCCCTTTCAGGCTTTATCCTCCCAGCAATGCCTCTGCTTTGGCTTGTTCCCAACTCCTCCGTGGGCTGCTCTGCCCCAGAAGAAAATATTTACTCTCCAGAGACTATCAGGCCCTGCACAAGATAACACCCAGGGCTGCAGAAACCCTAGCACAGGCAGAGCTGCTCCAGCAATACCTCCTACTCCCTTTCAGGTCAAACTGGATCTTGCACAGGACAGGCACACACAAAACCCAAAACAAAACACGTTTTCAGGACTGCTGCTGACTTGTTGTTTTCCAAACCCTCTGCCACCAAGCCCCTGCGGTGCTGCTAACCTCTGCTGATCCCATCAGGTGGTTTAACTGGGAAGCTTAGCAGTAAGCCCTGTTCCTGCAAGGAGACACCACGTTACATCAGGTTATTCTCTGCCCGACAGGCACCACGGGGGCTTTCAGACAGCACAGGGATAAATCCCAGCCACAATTCTCAGGACAAAAATTAAGTGTATGAATGAAGGGAACTCACCCTAAGTTGCCATGTTTTGTTGTTGGGTTGGATTTGATTGGGTTTTTTGTAACTCTCCTAGGCTTTACTTTATTTTTTTTTAATGTTGAAGCACCTGTTATATCCTGTTAATATGGGGCAAATCCCTGTCTTGCTAAAAAAAAAAAAAAATAAAAAAAATTTGGCACCTCTAAAAGGCACCTGGCCTGTATCTGTAGCCAAATAAACCCACTATGAACAGGAAAAGCAGGCAGGTAGGGAAAGGGGAATCTGAAGCAGGGAGGGCAGAATGAAGGAAAAATGGGATACAGAATAAAAAAGCATGATAGGGAAACAGAAAAACAATGGGACAGAGAGACAAAAAATGGGATAGAGAACAACAATAAAAATGGGATGGGGAATAACAACAGTAAAATGGAACAGGGGACCAAAAAATGGGAGAGGCAACAAAAAAATGGGATAGGTAACAAAAAAATGGGATAGACAACAAAAGAAATGGGATAGGCAATTAAAACAAAACAGGATAGGCAACAACTTCACATCCATGAGCAGGGGCATAAAATGTCACTACACAGTTTTCACCCATTAACTTTGGCAGCCACAGGATTTCTGCAGAAAAGAGGATGCATGTGTACCATCAGGGCAGAGGGAAGAGCAGGGAGTTCTGATGAAGGAAATCCATGCAGGGAGCCTGCCTGGAAATTCTGGCAGGCTGGGACCACCAAACCCAGGGGGATGGCCACTGGAGCAGGAAAGGCAGTTCACAAGTATTACACTCTATCTGGCTACAAAACTCATTCTCAGGCTTTATCCGCCCTGAGAGAACGAATGACATTATTAAAAGACAGACAATAAATCAAACAGCAGCTTGGAAAAGCCCAGGAAGCCTCTGGAGAGCCAAGGAAACCTGCACTATCTAGGGAAGCATGAGATTACAATAATTAGGTCAGCTGGCGATAAGCCTTCTCAGCACACACAGGCACACACATGCTCCTGCCTTGCTAGAAAGTGGTGATGGTCCCGAGGAGCTGAGAAACCACACAGGAAAATGCCAGGGGCAGGTACTAGACTGGAAGCAGAAAGCCCTCTCCCAGAAGGAAACTGCAGGAGCTGCTCAGCTCTGGGTCTGAGGACTGGTGGGTGTAGCTTGGGCAACTCTGATGGGATATAAGTAAACTCCTTCGTTTCGAGCCATGGCTCAGCACCCAGCAAGTGACCCAAAGGGGTGTGTACATCCTTGGAAACAGCATCAAGACTCAGTTGATGAGGCCCTGGGCAGGCAGGTTTCACAGAACCACAGAATATGCTGAGTGGGAGAGGATGCACAAGCATGACAGAACCCAACTCCTGGCCCTGCACAGGACCATCCCCACGAGCCTGTGGAGAAGCTGGCTCTGTGTTGAACAGTGGGCTGGATGAGAGCACCTCTAGGGACCTTCAATCCAGAATAACTCCAGGATCTCCCCTAGGGAGACCTCCCTTTAGCCCAGTCTTCTAGAACAAAGCCACAAAGTCTTACTTCCAGCTTAATCAAAAGTAAAAGAAACTTCATCACAGAAACAAGTGGCCTGGAAGATGAGGCTGACCTTTAGGAGAAGAAATAGGTTGTTGTGACCTCAAGTACACGACAATCACAGTGAGAAAAGCCTTCTGCTCCAGGAGACAAAGAGGATGGTCTCATGCAGGCAGTGCTGACAGGGTATGAATGCACTTCTCCCTATATATAGGGAGCCAGAAACTTTTCGCCACCCATCTCTCCCTTCCTGGATGGGTTGCCATCAGTTCTGCCCATTCTGACAGCCTCAGGGCACAAGGACTTGAAAGAGCCTCAGCTAGAGCCCCAGAGCAGAGGTCAAACTGAGCTCACACCCAGATGCTTGACACCAAAACTATCAAACAGGAAAGGCAGACCAAAAAGGAGGATGTGCTCACTGCCCTGACTCACTCTTCACTCTTCCTCCCCACCTGTACCATCATCTGCCTGTCTTTGATCTGGCCATCAAATATTGGGGCGTGACCTCCATCCCAAAACACAGAAACCAGTTCCTTGAGATTTTGGGTCACCCTGCAGGCACTGATTTGAATCAAACCTCCACCTTCCAAAAGACACCTACTTTTCTTAACAGAGGAGGCAGACACTCCTTCACTGGAGCCTCCACAATTTTTTCTAAGCTGCTTCTTTCTGAGCACCTCATCCATACTCCCATCTGCCCCTACAATCCACAACAGATCCCCAAAGCAATCCAAACAACAACAAACAGCATGAGATGCTCTTTTAAATCCTCACACTTCCAGCCCACAGAGCTGTGTTGATACCAGCAAGGTTTTCCCACCAGCCAACTGCTGAGTACTCCAACCTCTGCGCCCTCAGGTGAGACCCCACCTGGAATTCTGCATCCGGCCCTGGGAACAACAGCACAGGGATGTGGAGCTGCTGGAGA
>JAWWTY010000088.1:71546987-71559288 GCA_035222235.1 Margarornis squamiger | reverse complement strand
GTGCTGTTGTTCCCAGGGCTGGATGCAGAATTCCAGGTGGGGTCTCACCTGAGGGGGCAGAGGGGCAGAATCCCCCCTTCCCTGATGCCAAGGTTCAGTCCCTGTGGACGGCAGATAATCCAGGGTTTTCTACATAAACACACAAAATTCTGAGACAAGAAATGCAAAACCCAGAATTTAAACACCTCTTAAACACCCCTCTAGCCAGCTGGATCCCTTTAGCCCCTTCAGACCTGCTCAAAGACACTCAGAAATGTTCCTACAAGCAATTCAAACCACATCCGTCTTGCCACATCAGGTTCCCAAAAACACCCACCCAGCAATCATTCCCCTTTTCTTGTTGTTTGGGTTTTATTCAAGAGGTTAACTTAATTTCTATCCATGGATTCTTTGTTGCTCCCTGCCTAGTTCTGCCGTCACACTTATCCGGATAAATGGATCACGTTAATGAACATCAGCGGAAGGACCGCAGCCATAAATTCACCAGAATCACTGGCCTCTGAAGAAACCTTAATTCTACTTTGACAGCAAAATCGGATTCCAGAGATCGCTCTTCCTGCTGTGCTTTATTTTGGGCCGTATCATTTGCTGGGCAGGTTGTCATGACAACATGATATTCACCAGAGGGTGGCTGTAATTGGGAGAGCACACTGTTAATTTAGCTCCAGATTTTTTTTTTTTTTTTTATTTTTTTTTTTTTTACATTTTGTTGTATTTTAAGCAAAGGGGAACTGCCTGGATTTTCATATTTTAATCTGTGATCATACTATGGTTTAATTATTAATCTGAGTGCCAATAGCATCACTCCAGTGATGGCTGAGCTGCTGTGCAGGGCTCACGGGGGCAGACAACAGCTCTTCCCACATTCCTTTTTCCCAGCTCGTCTCCTCAAGCAGCCTCCCCACCAGCCCCCAAGCTCCCAATCTGAGACCTCCCAGGCCCAGGCTTTCCCAGGGATGCTCCTGGTGCATCGGAGCAGGGTTGGGGGAGGGGGGGGGAAAGGTGGTATCTGCTCTCGCATTAATGATAATTTTTTTGGAATTCCAGTGTGGCTGGAATTGTCAGCTTTAACCTGATAACAATACATCTCAAATACTAATTTAGAGCAACTCACCCTTGCTGGAGAACACCAGCTCATCATATTAATGGTGTGAACATGATGTCTTGTGTAAATCCAGCTCCTGGGTGGGCACAGCAGGTCCTGGCCCTGCATGGTGGGACCCCTCTGTGCATCTTGCTCCTGCCCCAACCTGCTCAGGGCATCCTTGGCCTGGAGACATCACAAACTTCCACCAGGCACTCACCTGCTTCCTTGCTGGAAGCAGGAGGGTGGCAGGGCTGGGGACTGGGGTGTCCGGTTCACCCAGAAGGATGCTGGATCAGAGCACACAACTTCCAGCCTGAGATTTTTGGGAAACGACCCATCCTGCAGAGTGCAGTGTCTGTGGGAGCGTGGGAGGGAGCTGGATTCATTCCTCTAGTAGGTGTGGGGGGAATTTGGACAGGGATAACAGCAGGGTGCCTAAAGGTAAGCCCAGAGATGTGTTCTGGGCAGCATCATTCCAAGGTTAGGGAAAAAAAACGCCACTGCTCCCACCGTCATGTGGGTTTGAATCTCCACGGCCGTGTTGATCTTGGCGTTCATTATTAACGTGTCCCAGCAGGAAGGGCAGCCTTCTGGTGACTGTGGATTTTTCTCCAGGAGCTGGCCCAGCTCCAAGTCCAAAGATCAAAGCACAGCTGCTGGTCCCATCCTCGTGCAGGTGCAACCCTGCTCCTCTGTGACCTGCACATCCCAGACTCTTCCTTTTATCCCTGCTTCTGGCTTAATCCCATCATAGCTTAGAAAGGAGGGAAGTTGGGAAAGGAGAGGATTTTTGCTTAAAAGAAAAAGAAAAGAAAAAAGAAATGAGTTGTAAAAGCCAGGGATGGAGGAGGGAACAGAAACATCCTTCTTTCAAGGAAAAGATGCTGTGGCTGCTGTTCTGGGTACCATATGCCAGGTAATAACATGAGATGACTCAGTGTTTGGGAAATTAAATTGGCTCTGTATTAAAAGCGTGTATTTAGGGAGGTAGTGAGGTGTCAGGAGAGTTCCTGCATCGCCTTAGCAGAGGGAATTTAGGCAGGCTGTCTGGCTCCTTATGCTGCCAACACAGAGTCCAGGAGGTGCTGGGACACATATCCTGCCTCAGCATCCTTCCAGGGCTGCTCCCGGGGAAACACTGACCATCTCTGGGAAGATCTTAGGAGCTCTTCCTAAGCTCTCCCCTACATAATTCAGTGGAAACTGGTGGATCTCTGCCAGTGGGAAATGGTCCAACCTCAAGATTTCTGTCCTGGAAAATAGCAAGAGGCGGAAAGAGCAGCCGGGGACATGAAGTTATTTGAGAGCACAAACTGCAACCCAAAAAATGCTGTGCCAAACTCTAGCCTTGCCATGGCAATAGCCTTTAAAATGCCTTAGCAATGATGGGAATCTGCTGATTTGAAGGGGAAAGAGAGAATATTTACAAATAATATTTACAAAGTACCTTGCTCATATCTGGTAGCTTGGCACTCCCTTTCTAGCTTGGAGCAAATCTTGGCTTCAGAGAGTGTAACTGAAGGCAAAATTCAGCGTACTGTGTTTTGTTCAAATTATACATCCCTTGCATGGAAAGCTCAGCCATACATACAGATAGGTAGTGAAAAAATAAACTCAAGAATGTGAGAATTTCTTTCTTCTTCCCAAAGTCCTTCTGGCATAGGTGGAGTGATGGAGATGTCTGCCAGGATGGAGACACAGTGATGCCCTCAGTGGGTTTCTAAGAAGTGACCATGGCCAGTAAGTGCTTAGAGGCTCCCTCAGAGACTTCTGCAGGAAAATAAACTCTTAAAATAGTTGGATCAACAATCTTCCTGCCAGAATCAGAGTGATCATTATTTTGGTCGGGCTGCAGTTGAATTGAAAGCAAATAGACCTCCTTTAAAAACACAAATAATAGACCTACTGTAGGAGCAAAGGACTGGAGACAGACAAGGTCTTTATTCCCATCCTGACAGAGCCTGAGTGAGCGGATCTGCCCTCCTTCCTGACTGTGGAGGCATCTGTCTGTGCCTGGGGGTCCAGTGTTGTTGGATGTGGGGTTCCAGCACTCCCTCCTCCATTCAAATCTTATAGGGTGAGACAGCCTGGAAGAAAACTCAGAGAAAAACTGAGGTGATGGGGTGTGAATGTGGCCAGCCAGGATGTTCGTCGCAGAAGAGACAGCACCCAGCTGTCAATATTCTCTCACAGATGTACAAATCAAATAGCAGGGTACCCATGGGTGAAGCAATGCTTGGCTATGGCAAGGGGAGAGGCTGGTTTTGAAATGCTGAGGGTGGGGACAGGCTCCTTCCCCTACTTCTCAGTTATTTTTAGAAGGGCCATTTGTGTCCAGCACAGCAATCAGAGCCAAGGCTGTTTCAAGTCAAGGCTAAATTCCCTGGTATTTGGAGAAGGCCTGAAACAGGGGTGGCCCAGGCTCCTGGAGAGCTGGGTTTGTGATGATTGCTTTGCTGCAGATGGGTTGAAATCCCACTCTGATGCTGCTTTCCATACTACAGGTGAGAAGATGCAACTCAGAACATTTGGATTTTCTCCTTGACCTCCCACGTAACTTAAAATAATAACCTTAATTTCCCACATTTCACATAATTCAGTTGAATAATGAGACTACCTGGACACAGTCCATTACTTTCCTCTTCCGATTTAATTCACAGCTACATCTCTGGATTAAAGAGGCCTTAGAAACACAAAGTATGATTATCCAGGTAAGAACGAATTACCAATTTAAAGGATCACCATGATTCCAGCCCCAAGGATTTGCAAAGGTCAAGCTGCTGAGGAGGCCGAGCTGAGAGCAGGCAGAAGCAGTGGAAGGACTTGGGGTGGGTGGTGAAGGATGTCCTTCCATGCCAGGTAAGGTGGATCCTGTCAGATGCCTTTGCAGGGTGACAGAAAGCGTCTCTGACAGGGACATCAATAACTTCAGGTTTGCTGGAGAATGAGTTCAAATTAATTGACAAGTGTGTTTTGCAGAGGCATGGCTGGCCAGGAAACATTCCAGTAACCCAGAAATCTCTCTCTTCCTCTGGCTGCAAATGGGATTTTTTCCCATAATCCCTTATTGTGGATATTAATTCCATCAGAGGATTGAGATGCTACTTAGAAGCATGCAGAGGAATTGCTAATCATTGGGGTGGGAGAAGAAGCAGAGGAATTTCACTGAGTAAGGGATGGGGGAAATCCAGGATGACAGAAAAAAACTCTTCTAATTTGATTCTCCAGGGGCACCTTATTGTGGCTTTTCAATACTAAAAGAGGTCTTGGAAGAAGGGTGAGGACATTTTAGTAGGGCCCGTAGTGACAGGATAAAGGGGAAATGGTTTTAAACTAAAGAGAGTGGATTTAGATTAGATATAAGAAGATTTTTACAATGAGGGTGGGCAGGCCCTGGGACAGGCTGGGCAGAGAAGCTGTGGCTGCCCCTGGATCCCTGCAAGTATCCAAGGCCAGGTTGGACGGGGCTTGGAGCAACCTGGGCTGGTGGAAGGTGTCCCTGCCCATGGCAGGGGGTGAAATGAGATGAGCTTGAAGGTCCCTTCCAACCCAAACCATTCTGTGATCCTGGAAGTCTATGACCTGGGTATTTCATCACTTGGTGTTTTATTTTGCACAGGCAATTTTATTGAAAACATTGGTTTTTAATTGAGCTATAGCCCCAAAAATCTGCCTGGAATTATGTAGTAGCAAGAAGGACACTAAAACTGAAAGGCTTTGGAGGAAAGACAAGCTTCAGGCAAGGTTGAGCACCATTGCTCTGGTCCTGGGCATGCTTTTTATCTGAAACAAGGCTGAGAAGAGCAGGCTGAGCACCACACTGAGCTGTGATAGCTGCACCATGAGAGCTGGCTCTGGCAGAGTCAGGGCTAGTACTGACATGGGGCTGGTAGCCCAACCCTTGGCTGAAGAGGAGTGGAAGGCAGCCTGACTCACTGGGCTTGGGTCTGGGTAACCCAGGCTACTGGTGAGGATAGATGAAAGCCTTCAGTTCTCAGCTGTACCTTTCCACCTGTGAAATGGGCACAGCTCTGCCAACCATGCTGGTAAAGCACTTTGTGAGTCACCAGGTGTAAATCATCACTGGTGTCTCTAAGGTTGCCAGCAGTCCTGGGGGAGCAAGGACCGAGAAGGACTCTGAACATCTGTCTCTGGTCCTCAGGACAAGTCCTGGGACAAGGACTAGTCCAAATCTTCCTCTCTGGGAAAATGAGAAGTATCACAGGGTGCTACAGTCTTGTGCCTCATCTCCTTCAGGGTGGTGGCAGCTTCCTTGCCTGATCTCAGGTTAATCCAGGATCTGGTGGGGAAGAGGCCACGAAGGAAGCTTTCACCTCACCCCCACTGATGCCAGCAGCCCAGATTCCTGCTTCTCCTGTTCCTGGGAGCCCACATCCTCTGCAGTCACCTTTCTGCACCCTTTGTTATCTCTCATGTGCCTTCTAATGATACCTTTGCTGGCTCTGACTCACCTGCTGATATGGAGATCCTCCCTTTCTCCCCAAATCCTCTCTCAACCCTACCTACCAGCAGAGCCATCCCAAAAATGGAGGAGGTTTGTCAGCAAACAGCTCTCCAGCACCCATCAGGCATGTGGGAGCTTGGAAAATGTGTGTTTTTATCAGGTAAGCATTGTTTATATATTATGTGCAAAGGAGAAACCATCAGGGTCACTCAGACTCTGTTCCTTCAAAGAGAACTTACACCTCTCCCTCCCCCAAGGAGATGTGATTCCTCATAGCACCCGTGTCTTTCATCCTCTTTTTCCCACTGGGCATCTCCACACTATGAAATGATAGTCCTTAACCACACAAACTTGTGGTTTCCACACACCAGCAGGTCAGGCTGAGCAATGACAAGAGCCCAGCATTTATACTTTTTCTGTTAATAAAACAAACAAGCTTATCTTCATGTGGGCTTTGCTTCTTATCATGTTGCTTTGGTAAAAATACGCCCTGCTGAAGTCCTGTTGTCCCTCCCTCAGCAGCTGCCATGGGCTGGTACCCCAGTTTTAACCCCACTGCCTTCCCAGTAAAGCGACTAGGGAGGAGAGGGAAACATTTTCATTCCCTGATTGCCGCAAAAGCTATTAGAAAAAAATAAAAAGGGTTTGACATGCTCCTGCTTTTGATAGGAGCAAAAAGAGATAACAATATCAAACCACAGACAAGCCAGGCGTATGGCAGGTATTTTATCATGCTCTGGCCTTTGGGAATCAGAGCAGGATAGGTTTATATTAACCACGCTGGGACAGAATATAGACATGCTGTAGATATTCTCATAGCTATACACAGGACAGTAGATACATGAGATAGTGATTTGCAGTTGCCCAAGATATATTATTATATGATACATTATTATATTATCCTCCAGTTAGATATATTATTATCCTCCCTAGGATACACACTGCTTAAAGATTTGGCTGTTTGAGAGCAAAACTTCTATTTATTTGCCCCAAAATCCACAGTGCATGACACCAGAAATGACAGAAATAATGGAAGATATTTTCACCTTGGTCTGACTGACACTTTTCACCCCTCTGAGCTGGAGTGTGTCCCTGTGGCTCCGGGAGGGACCAGAGGGGCTGGAGGAGCCTGACCTTGAACGTTTCCAGGGATGGGGCATCTACCACTTCTCTGAGAAACATGTGCCAGGACCTCACCACCCTAAGTGTAAAAAGCTCCTACCTTATAACTGACTTAAATCCACTCTCTTTTAGTTTAAAATCATCAACCTTTATCCTATTGCAACAGGCCCTGCTAAAAATTTTGTCCCCAGTGCTGCACCCTGGTTTGGTAGTGGCTCTCAGATTTCCCATGATTTTTCCTAAAAGGTCATCCAAATGCTATAAAAAGGCACTAAGCTTTTTCAGAGCCTTCTCTATAAAATAAACCTTGCATTCCTAATGCATCACCATAGCATGGCAGTGCTCTGCCCCATCTGGGGATCCCCAGGCAGGGATGGTTCCACACCACCCTGGTTTTCCTACATGCCAGGACTCGACTGTTTTCCCCAGGGATAGGACATAGAGAGATGTTTTCCTGGGTTTCCTCTCTGTATTGAGTGAGGAAATTTCCTTTGTTTCAGAAACAACAGTAAAACCTGGGAAGATGCCGAGTTCATTTGCTCAGCCTTGCTCCTATGAATAATTATTAGCAGGTCTTTGTAGACAAGACCAAGAATGAACAGGCACAACCTGCTTCAGTCAGCAGATACTCCAGTGTCCCTTCTTCTACTTCCGAAATAAAATGTCTAATTTAACTTAATTTCTAAATCATCGTAATTAAAAAGAACTAGCAACACAATTAAGTGCACTCCATGGAGAGAAACTGCTTTCTTCAAAGGAAAATAATCATGAAAGACCTCCTTTTGGATTCCAGATAATATAATTTACAGCAGATAATGTTTAATTCCTATATAATAAGCCCATGTTTTCCAGCTGGGCTTTGCTCACAGGGACTGAAGTGCAGACAGTCGGAGCAAATCCTGAGTTCCATCATTCAGGTCCTGGAGCTGACAGAATCCTTATTGATTAGAAATCCATGATATTTGCAAGGCCCTTCTAAACATTTGGAGAAGCAGAGTATTACAAAGCCAAGCACCTCAAAATCCTCAGCATCTTCCAGAAAACAGTGAGAGTCTGGGTTCTGCAAGGGATTGTAGTGACAGGACACAGGGAATGGCTTCCCAGTGCCAGAGGGCAGGGCTGGCTGGGCTATTGGGAAGGAATTGGTGGCTGGGAGGGTGGGCAGGGGCTGGCCCAGGTTGGGCAGAGAAGCTGTGGCTGCCCCTGGATCCCTGGAACTGTCCAAGGCCAGGCTGGACGGGGCTTGGAGCAACCTGGGCTGGTGGAAGGTGTCCCTGCCCATGGCAGGGGGTGGAACAAAACAAGCTTTAAGGTCCTTCCAAGCCAAACCATTTTGTGGTTCTGCGATTCTAGGGTAGAATGGTGCAGTTGGAAGGGACCTACAGCAATCATCTGCCCAGGTTCTGAGCATTTATGGAGCACTTAGCAATTCCACTAGGGAAAATACTTTCTTAATGCTGTCTTTGACTCACTTTTGGATTCTATTAAGTTGTAGGGAAGGTCAGCAAACATTGTCAGTCATGCCAGAGTCACTGTCAGAGCAAGATGATGATAAATTATTTTCTACAGTTTCAAAGAACAAAAAAGCCTGGTTTCCTTTCCCAAGTAAGGTATTCTCCTAATAAGGATTTGACTTCAGAAAGGGATGAACTTTGCTATGAAAATAGCCTTCTATTTGTTCTCTTCAAGATATAGCAACCATAATTGAACAAGAAATTATCAAGAAATACAGGGATGCATGGCAGGACATGAAAGATAGACAAATTTAGTTGCAAGCATTTAGGAGCAAAGAGAATTAAGGGTGTGAGACCTGGGGCTGTGGTGGATTTCTCATCCTATGGAGTCTTTAATCATGTTGTTTCTTCTTTTAGGGTGCATTTAATAGAGGCTTCTAAAACAGTTTGCTGGGTCTTAAATGAAACAGTGGCCATTGTATAGGGATTATGGGGTGGGGCCCTTTGGGCTGCAGAAGAGGAGGAATCAGAGGAGACCGTCCCTCCTGGCCCTGGCTCAGCAAGTCTATTCCTGCTCACCTTGGGAAAGATCCACATGCAAACATCACCTCGGAAATCCTGGATGGATTATTTGGGTGTGCTCGGGTGCAAAGGGAAGCGTCAAACCTCATGGCACCCCTGGCTATGGTGGGGCTGTGACAACCCTGCCAGGGCACCGTCAGACTGAGGGCACTGGTGGGGAAACACAGGAGTTAAAATCAGGTTCACAGAGTGGTTTGGGTTAGAAAGGACCTTAAAGGTCACCTAGTCCAACCCCTCTGCCTTGGGCAGGGACACCTTCCACTAGATCATGCTGCTACAAACCCTGTCCAACCTGGCCTTGGACTCTTCCATGGAACTCTGTGTGGACAGACAAGAGCTTTGGGTGTTAAGAGATTTGAGTTTGTGGAATGGGCCCTTCTGACAAGAAAGGCTGGACCAGGTGATCCTTGCAGTTCCTTCCAACTTGGGATTCTATGGTCCCTCACAATACTGCAAACCCAAAGACAGATAACACATGTGATGGCCCCAAGCAGCTAAGATGCTTCCAACATCTGATGCCCATTTTCAGCGTTAAACTGTAGCCTGTCAGTACCTTTGCCTTATGCTGCCTGACTCCTGGGGCATCAAAGGGTTTGGCAGATAAGTTGATACACCACATCCACATAAAACAATGGAATATATTAGGAAGACATATTGGAAGGAACCACATAATATATGGGAACATATACAGGTAGGAATTCTTTGCTGTAAGGCTGGTGAGACCCTGGCACAGAGTTGGGCAGAGAAGTTGTGGCTGTCCCTGGATCCCTGGAAGTGTCCAAGGCCAGGTTGGACGGGGCTTGGAGCAATCTGGGCTGGTGGGAGGTGTCTCTGCCCATGTCAGGGGGTGGAATGAAATGAGGTTTATGGTCCTTTCCAACTCAAACCATTCTGTGGTTCTCTAATTCCTGATTCTATCATATTGCTACCCATAATAATGGGAATATATAATTCCCCAGAGCAACAAAGGCCTCTTCTATCACGGGGGGCACAAAGCCTCCACCAAGGACCAGAGTGAGGGGCTCCTCCCTGCTCCCACTGGACTCACTAACTCCATGTCAAGTAGATGCTTTCCAAACCCACAGCCCCATCCTTCCCCAACCTCTTCTTTCCTCTTAACATCACAACCTATCTGGGACAGGAGCAGGGAACTGGTTGCCTCTCCTGCCCCAGCAGCACCACATCCCCCACCACATCCCATGGCAGCTCCAGCTTTCAACAAAGCAGGCATCAGCCTTTGAAACCACCGCCCTGGGCTCCTGTTGCAGTTCATGGCAGGTGAAACGTGCCTGCAAAGTTTACATAAAGCATAGTCAAACAGAGCTGGATTTCTGCCTCTGAGCCCTCGACTGCAGCAGCTGATATTTTCTTGGCTTTCTGTAGGTTTCATGCTGTAGGTTGTCACACAGAGAACAAATTACAGCAATGCGTGTGGCCACAGTGAAAACAGGTTCTCACTACTGTGACCCTGATATACCTGTAGCCTCCTGTTCCCAGCCCTCTTCCCACATCTGAACTTTTGCTGGCAGCAGCCAAGCCCCAGAGACATCTGAGTCAGGTCCTGAACAAGCACTGAGAGGAGCTGGTCTTGTTCCTCTGCAGCTGTAGCACACAGCTTGTTCCAGCCTTGGATGTTTACATCTCGTGAGCTGGAGGTGTTTGCTGACACAAGTTATTCCCGTTCACCTTCTGGCCCGAGGACACTCAGCAGAAACACAACTGCTGCTGTGTTCATCTGAGTGTTCAAAAAACTAACCTGGAGCCACATTTCTCCATGAATGCACATTTCTCCACACAATTTACTAGACCATATCTCTTCTAGGCCAGGTTGGACACAGCTTGGAGCAACTTGGTCTAGTGGAGGGTGTTCCCACATATGGCAGGGGCTTGGAATGAGGAGGGCTTGAAGGTCCCTTCCAATCCTAAACATTCCATGATTCTGTGATTCTCAGAGACCATCACCCTCAGCATCCCCACCTGTGCAGTAACATATGGTACCACATCCTTGCCTGGAGGCCTTTTCCCATACAGGCTACCATCACTCCCATAACCATCCTCTATCCGGCAGCAGTGACATATGGATATATTTCTTGTGGATCTGTGAGAGCAGAGAGAGAGATCTCATTTTGGAAAAAAAAAATTAAGAAAGGGTTTTTTTTATGTTTAAACCTTTTCCTTCTACTCAGAGTAAGTCTGGTGAAATCCCCTTTTACTGAATGGCTCTTTGGTTTAGGACAAACACAATATTTCCATGCTGCAGAATGGCATTTGTTGTTCCAGTATGAGTTGTGGGAATGCTGTTTTTTATCCCATATGGCACCAGCTTCACAAATAGAAATGGCTCTGCTAATTACCCAAACACTGGTGTTTTGTGCCATCTGAGACACCCTAAAACACCTGCATGGGTGACACAGGACCTCCAGTACACACCAGTGGGCAGATCTTAGAGCATCCCAGGTGGAGCTGGAACCCTGCACTCTTACAGCTGAACCAGCTCTAAAATACCTTGGTTTGTAAACCAAAATCAAACTCTACAAGCCCAAAAGAGGTATCTGGGCACAACATAAATTGAGAAAACATTGTGAAGTCACATTAACTACACACTGAGGGATGTGCTTTCCCCCTTCATCCTCACTTGTCTCAGCCCCCCTGGTTTTCCTCCCACCTCCACCACTTGGCTTTCCTGTGTGTGGCAGAAAGGAGGGCAGAAAGAGGTCTCTGCTGTGGGTTCCAACTCCAGCTTGCACAACTCAGCATTGGGCAGGGCAAGAAACCTTCCTTAGGAGATGCCAAACCTCTAATTTGAGCATCCTGTGTCCACGCTGGGGTCAGTGGGGAGTGGCAAGCTGCTCCTTGGGCAGGAAGGAGCCTCTCCCTGTGGAGACCTGGGAGGTGATTAGACGCCTACAAACCTCCTCTGTTGTTTGCCTGACAGGAAGCTCCCTGCCCCTTTGACCTCATCAAGCTTTAGGATTTGAGACACACTAAGTCAGCTGAATCCTTTCACATCCCAAAAGCCTGGACCCCCTGGCTGTGTTAACAGCAACGGTATTCAGTGGTGGGTTCCAAAGGCTTTACAGTCACATCAAGCCCCAAAACCCCAGGTTTAAAGTTTACCCTACCTATGAGTTGGGGGGACAGAAAATCAGGAAAGGGGAAAACACAGAAAAACCGTGAAGCATCAATATGCATTCTTAACCCTGATTAGTGAAAAGAGTGGGAAAAACCATATTTCATTTTAAGCAAAAAGTCCTGGTTCTTCATGAGTCTGTCCTTTAACAGAAGATGGGATTAAAAATGCGGAACTGGTGTATCTGTAGATGAGATCATGTTTAATGCACATGCTAGGAATAAGAACAGACCTACAAGCAAACCAGTGCTATCAGGAGAGGTTGCCATTAACTACGACACTGAACTGAATGATCTTTGAATGATCTGGAATGAATAGGTCCTTCAGGAATTCAGAACAGCTCAAATCTCTTAGTTCAAGATTGGAGCCCCTCTGCTCTGGAGCCAGGCTGGGAGAGCTGGGGGGCTCACCTGGAGAAGAGAAGGATCCAGGGACACCTGAGAGCCCCTTGCAGGGCCTAA
>JAWWTY010000088.1:71528081-71540274 GCA_035222235.1 Margarornis squamiger | reverse complement strand
CTTGGACACTCCCAGGGATCCAGGGGCAGCCACAGCTTCTCTGCCCAACCTGTGCCAGGGCCTGCCCACCCTCACAGTCACCAATTTACTCCTAATGTCTGATCTAAATAACTCATATTTCAATTAAAAACCTTTACTCCCTGTCCTATCCCTGTCTTATCATTATCTGCCCATGTTAAAATTTCTCTCCATGTTTTTATTAATCTCCTCTTAAGAACTAGGATTTCTTTCAATAGTCCATGCAAGCCAGCCCTTCAATAATCTAGGAAAAAGAAAATAATCCTGGTTGTTGTTTACCCAGGTTCTGTCTCTTTGGAGTATCATCTTCTTGTCAGAAGGTAGTAAGTACTTGCAGGTAAAAGGAGTCTTATAGGGCTTGGAGCAATTAATGAGCAACTCATGCTTTCAAGGAAATCCTCATCCCCAAATTCTGATCTTCGGGGAGATCTGGGAAAGACCAGACATGTGTGGATGTGGCATTTGGGGACATAAGTTACTGGTGGCCTTGGCAGAGCTATGTGAATAGTTGAACTCAATGTTTTCAACAGTATTTTCCAACCTAAATGTTTCTATGATTCAGTAGAATTGTGTTCTGCTTGTTGCACATGCTGCATCTCGTCAGATGCTCTTTCTTTTATTTATTCAAAGTTCTTATTGGGTGCTCCTTGGGCTCTGCTCATTTGTCTTCCTCTCTGCTTCCTTTCCTTAGAGAAAGAAAACTTTTCCTGGCCCAAAACTATTACAATATACCAAATTTAAGGAGCGTTTTTGGACACGCAGGTGGTGCTGCAGTGAGTGTGTAGCCAGCCAAAAGTGTGTTTCAGCAGAGGAATTCCATAAGGCACCTCACAAAGGCATGGAAGAGTCTGCTGAAGGAGCTCAGGATAGGGAGAACAGCAGTAACAGCTGGGTGAACAAGGAGGGCTCGCTGGAAGGCAAAGACACTGGTGTTTTTATAAGCTAAGTATGCCTTCACAAATCACAGAACTCCTGCCAGTACCTTGACCTCTTGTGTTAATGACAAGGCAGGATCTGCAGGCAATTAAACAAGAAGCCAGACTGAAGCTCTGCCAAATCTTCCAAATTTATCATAAAGCCACATAACAATGTCACTTAGGGCCCTGCTCCAGGGGTTTAGAGCATCACATCTCCTCTTCCTTCTAGAAACACCCCCATTGCCCCGAAACTAGTTAAATTTCTAGCCTCCACAAAAGGTGGGGGAGAAGAGTAGCACAGAAACCTGGAAAATAGGAACCAAGTTTAACCTCACAGTTCAAAAAAAAAAACAAACACAAAACAACAAACCCAGAAAGGAAAGGACACTTGGAAGAGTCAAGGAGAAGGGGGGGCTGACTCATGGTATTTGAATGCTTGGGGTTGGCAGTGCAGTCCTGCCTGTGGCATTTCTGTTCCAGTCCAGCTCAAGAAATCCTGGAAGTTTTGCAAGACGCTGTTAGATGATTTCTAGACCAAAACTATGCCTCAGTTCAGAGAGTCCGCAGAGCCCTGATCCAACTGCACCTTGTGACATTGATTTTTCAACCTCTGTTCAGGGATGGAGTGGAAGGACAATTGCAGGCCAGCATCCCTGCCACTGCCCTTGTCCTCCAGGCAGCACTGGAGACCCAGAGCAGTACAGGAGCATGATTTTGGCACTGATCCTAAACTGCCAGCTGCTCCAAAGGCCACGCAGTCATTTCAGGTACAGTCTGGCTTGGGGACAAATCCGCAGAAACCTTCTGTCCTTGCTCAGCACTTGTGGCACATTAATAAGAATTCACTTCTTGGATTGATGGAGGAAAGTCTGTGGGTTTCACAGAGCAGGTGTACTCCTCTGCATGGATCTCCTGATGCAGGCAGTGCAGGAGGGCAGGATCAAAATGCAGACACCCCATCAGGGGTGTGCACCTCCACCCTGACTCTCAGGCACTCAACCCATACCAAAACCCCAGAACAAGGCTAAGAGTATGCCAAGAGCAGACCTTGAGCTCCGGGTCTGGAGATCTCCACGCTGTCAGGCTGGGGCAGTGCACCACAGCCACAGGCTGGGACTGTCAGCAGGAGGTGGGGGCAATGGTCAGTGGGAGGAGGGTGAGCTGGGAAGAAGGGAGGAATTACTGATTGCAGGGCTTGGGTCAGAGCCAGCAGATTAGATCTGTTGATGCAGGTTCCCCAGCACTGCTGTCTGAGTTGTTTTGCTGACCCAAGGCAGCTAAAAATAAAGGCAAGGAGACAAATCATCGCCCACTCTACTGACAAACCACATTAGTAACTCGGGGTGGCCTCAGAGAACCAGATTAGCATGGCACAGCTGGATTCTCCACAGCCTGCCTGATGCTCGTCCTGTGGACAAGGGATTCCACAACACTGCTCTGTCTGTGATTCAGGAACCTTCCACTCAATAGGGCACTGAAAAGGTCTTTCCTTTCTACCTAGTGCCTTATTTGCACCTAAGGCACACAGGTATTTTTGGGAGTCCTAAACCTTTGCCAGCTTGAAACATATCTAACAGCTTCAGAGGGGAAGTCAGGCAGAAGATGGAGTTTCTTCAAGAATATAAATTTAACCCCTACCCTCTTTCTACCTCACCATGAATGAATAACCAGAGAAGGACACATCACCAGGATTCTCCCAGTTGCCACATTTATCAGGCTTAAGTGAGACCCCAGTAGAGCTCTCAGTCTCAGAAAGGTGGACAGGTAATTTTTGGCAACCTGCTCCTTCTTCCCCCACACTTTCCCCTTTGCTCTCAGGGGAACACAGTGCTCTTTACTGCCCTACTGCAGAAATGAGGAAGCTGGCCCAGTCTTAAGGGGCTCCTGAACCCCACCCAATGCCAACAAAAATAAATCCCCTTCTGCTTTTTTCGCCAGGCTCATAAACTGGTGTCTGTTGAGCCATGTCCTCAGCCAGAGCCTCCTGCCTCTTTCGCTGCTCTCTCAAATTATGCGCCTCTTCTTTATTCCTTATTCTTTCTGCTCCTCCTGGCTCTCCTCCTCCAGTCCAGGGCTGCAATTAAAAGTCCAGGTCTCTTCCGTTTCCCATGGAGAGAGTCGCAGAGTCACTGCTGCCAGAGGGGGGATTTCAAACCTTCTGTGATGTGTCTCACCTCCAGTCCTTGGCCTTGCCTAAACTTTCCCAGCCCTTTCTTGTGGGTAGGAAGAGAGCTCTTCTTAGGATGCATCATCAAGAGACTTGGGCAAATCTGGAATGCAGGTGCCTTTTCCAGCAGTGTATGTTTCCCTGGAGCATTTGGCTGTCTCCTAATGGGAAAATAGTCTGCTAGGATGAATCCAAGGGCCCAAAGCTCTGAGCTCTTTGAAAAACATTACGCCTGAGTCTACCATTTGAGGTGGGTTAAGTAACACGGTTTGCGTTTGGGGTTTTTTGGTAGAAAAATAACCAGAGGTACAAAGATCCTGAGGTGCACAACACACCCACAGCAAAATTTTAGCTATCTCCCAGGCTTCTTGTTACTGCCATCCTTTCCCACTCTGTTGCAGTACAGGAATGCTGCATGCAGCTGGAATACAGCTCGATGAAAGATGCTGTGGATAAAATCCTCACGCTGCACACCAGCACTCACCAATGTGACCTTGGTTGAAACTGGAAGCCATCCCAGATCTTTTCCCTTCACTAATATATTTAGAAGCCTGTGCTGAGCCTGGCAGAGCAGCACTAACCTGCATACTCACAGGGTGTCAGAGTAAATGTGCCGTGATAGATAGGTTAGGAACCGCAAGGCTACGGCAGAGCAGCAGGTGTGGGATCGGACTGGGTGTGAGGATCCAAGACTCAACATCTGGACCTTGGGTAAAGGCTCACTAAGGAACAAATAATAAACTACCCATCCCAGAGGCTGCCCAGGTATGTATAAGCTGGATTTAAGGGAGTCTAATGCACTCCACTGGGGGGAACAGCTCAAAGACACCTTTCAGAGGGGTACATGATGCTGAGGGTTTTGAAGCCTCGCAGAGATGAATGCCAGGATTAGCCTCTCTTGTGCACTTCCCAAATCTTTTTGCTACCAGAGTGAAATATCCTGGCAGGAGATTATTTCTCTTTCAGGAGCGTGAGAGCTGGGAGCAGCAAGCAGGGAGCTTGCTGGGGGAGGTCTTCCCACCCCAGCTATTCTGGAAGTGCCTGATAATAGTTATGAGTTATAGCACTTCAGATTATCGGGGCTCAAGGGAAACCTTCAGGTGACAGACACAAGGACTGTCACCACCTCCTAGGCAGGACAGATAAATCTGTGTGTCACCTCCCTAACCCTTGTTCAGGGAAATACCATCAGAACAGAGAATAGCTCCTCTCACTTAGTTCTCCAGCTCTTTCTGGTGCAATCACCACGTCAACAGGGACACAGAGAAAGGACAAACCGATACGCTCTGAGCAACCTGGTGTAGTGGGAGGTGTCCCTGCTCGTGGCAGGTGGACTGGACTAGATGACCTTTAAAGGTCCCTTCCAAGCCAAACTGTTCTGTGATTCTATGAAAACAAGGAAGCTGAGAGCACCAGCATAGGTAATTAGGGGAGCGTAATGAAATCCTGCCACAGCTGGGTAGCTGTAGCTGTGCTCATACGTGATCTAAGCCCAGAAGAAGTGACAGGTATTTCAACTAGCGGTCACTAACCAGAGGGATACAGCTGTGGAGCACAGACATGGAAACCACAGCTCTGCTGGTGAATGGTAACTTGTGTGTCTCAGTGTTCAAGCCTTATGACTATCAGACATCATAGGAGTATTAAATGGTTTGGGTTGGAAGGGACCTTTCAATGCCATCTAGTCCAACCCCCTGAAATGAGCAGTGACATCTTCAACTAGACCGGCTGGCTCCAAGCCTCATGCAACATGGCCTCGATGTACAAGCTTAGAATCACCCAGGGTGCTGTCTCCTTGCAGAACTTCACTGATCCCTGCAAAGATCTCTACCTGTAGGCACTCGTGGCATGATTACTTATGGTTAAGCTACATCCAGCTGCAGTGAAGTAGGGCTGAGACAGTGACACCAGACATAATTTTGCTTTACAGTGACTCATTAATAAAGAGCAAAGTGCTCAGAGGTGACAAAGTTCCTATTAGGCAGAACTAAGCCTGTTTAGTTAGGTTTGAGAGATAATTGCTGCAGTGACATGTTCACATTTCTAAAGTGCAAAAAGAATAGTTACATTTTGCAAACGTTAAGACATTTCTTTTGGAAAAGACAGGGGAGGGAGGAAGGAATGAATATCAGCTCGAGGAAATGCAGGCACAAGCATCACTGAAGAGAAAATGAAGATTTTAGCTTGGAGCACATTTAAAAATAGAAAGAGGGAAAAAATATCCAGGGATCTTCTCTGTATGAGGTTGTATTCCTGCTGGAAGAAAGGGCTCCCCACTGCAGTTAAGCCCTGCTTTGGAGTGGTTTGGTACCTCTGCTGCAGAGATAACTCTCCTGAGCACGTTATCAGGTGTTGGAGACCTCCAAGGTCACAGCTGCCAGCCCAGGCACCCTGTTAATGCCTAATAGTGACCTTGAAGGACATTTTCGTGGCAGTTTAAACTGATGGGAGGGTTTGCTGCAGCAATCCCACCCTTGGCCATACACCAGTCAGAGATGCGACATCATGTAATGGGTTAGATGATAAATTGGTCCCTGTCCCCCCAAAAAAAATCACTGAAACATCATGGAATCACAGAATGGTTTGGGTTGGAAGGGCCTTAAAGACCATCTTTCTAGTTCCAACCCCCTGCCAGGGGAAGGGACACCTTCCACCAGCCCAGGTTGCTCCAAGCCCCATCCAACCTGGCCTTGGACACTTTCAGGGATCCAGGGGCAGCCACAGCTTCTCTGCCCGACCTGTGCCAGGGCCTCATCACCCTCATAGCCAGGAATTACTTCCCAAACTCTGATCCAACCCTGCCGTATGGCATTCCTCTTGTCCTGTTACTCCAGGCTCTTGTCCCAAGTTCTTCTCCAGCTCTTCTGGAGCCCCTCTTGGCATTGGAAGGTCACTATAAAGTCTCTCTTTGTGCAAAGCCAACCCACCAGACAAAAGGCTCAGGCATTAGCAGCCTGGTATGTGCCTTTACCCACCTTACCCATCTCCCACCCTAGGACAACCCATGCACCTCCCGGCTTCGGGTGGCCCAGATATTTCCCTGGCCTGAAGAAGGTTTTGTGCCCCTGAGAGCTTGTCTAGTTTTTCTGACTCTACCAGTTGGCCTAATAAAAGATACCATCTCTCGACACACACCGCTGACTTCAAGGAGACCTCGCATGTAGCTGGATCTGCCCAAGATAACCTGTCACTCCTCCAGCTTTGTGCTTATCTGTGGGAACAGGGTGTGTGCAGCGGGAGCCTCGCCTGGGTCTCTGGGTTTCCCTCCCTCTTCTGCACCTGAATGAGCTTATTGTTTGTGCGTCTTTGTCTGTTGGAGGGGAAGAAGGAGGCCTGAAATGAATTGGGTCAAACAAGTTTTTCAGCTGCGTGCAGGTTAGGAGAGGCCACAAGAAAAGAACCACGGCCCTTTGAAGTCAGGCTGCTCCTTTTCTTTTTCACGGGCTGTTTTTTAATTCTGACAGTGAGTGATACTTTCTCAGATGGAGATCAATTCACTGAACACGAGAACAAAGGCTCCCTAAACACACCACTATCTAAGGGCTCGCGTTGCAGTGACATATCATTGATGGAAGGCCAGGAGGCAGCTCCAACTAAATCATGTCTGTAGTAAGGGCAAACCTTTCCTCCAGGGCCTTTGACTCTGAAAAACACAGGAACTTGGCAAGAATGAGGATATCTCCTCTCCATTCTTAAGGAAGCAATCTGCCATCAACAGATGCTTGTAACTAGGAAGAAAATCAATTAAGCGTTCCGGCCATGCTTTCTACTCCCTGGACATCAGCTTTGCCCTTCAGAAACAGGGCAGGAACTCCTGAGCTCCTGTAGGACAGAGCAGCACCTACCCTACCTCACCACCACCAGCCAGACCTCTGCACCTGAGGCTGCTGCTCAAGAGGGCAGAGACAATACCAATCCACTCCCTGCCAGAGACAGTGCAGCCAAAGAGTGACAGGGAGAGGCAGCCATCACTAGAGATGACTCCTTCTGCCAGAACCCAAGTGGTTGTGGAGGTATTGTCCCAGGAAACTCCCTGTTTCCTCGCTTCTCTGTCTTATGGGGATAATCTGCTGGCAACTTGGAAAGGGAAGCGAGTATTTCCCTTTTAGCTTTATCACTTGTGTTTAAATGTTGAAGCAGCAGGTACTTTCCAAATGCTTGGCCTGTTAATGGCATTCAATCCAGGAAAAGACTTAGGGGTCTGAGGTCCACAACTGAGATAGGTGTTCTTCAGGCTCCCCTAATCCTGGGCAGTGATATGAAGGAGGCCACTGTCAATCCAGAAATTCCACAGCCATCTCTCCTCATTAGTGTTGGTTTAACTTTCTTGGCTTCCTTTGTGCACAAAGAAGGTCCTTGGGCAGAGTCTGTGAAGTTGTGGCAGTTTTCTGTTTAACTTAAATAGTCCTAAGAGCAAGGACCGGGTCTTCCCCTTCTAGATTAATGCCTATGCAATGAGCTGCAAACTCACATGTCCTCTCTGTCTCTCTTTCCCCGCCAGTTAATTATTTTATACAAAACAGAGAAAGAAGCTGAACAAGCCCCACTCCAGAATAACTTGCCAGGTGGCTCATCTCCTCAAAGCTGGGAAGGGGTCTTCAAGGTCTCCT
Organism: Margarornis squamiger; assembly: GCA_035222235.1. Classification (NCBI taxonomy): domain Eukaryota; kingdom Metazoa; phylum Chordata; class Aves; order Passeriformes; family Furnariidae; genus Margarornis; species Margarornis squamiger. Next base: position 71,532,562 of record JAWWTY010000088.1, on the reverse strand, counting down.
CAAGCACTTCCAGATGGGCGTGCTAACCCGTGGGTTATTGAGTAAAAAGGCACAGCTTCCCCTTGGAACTGTTGTGCAAGAAAGGATGAGCTCCTGCACTAATCTGCAGGAGATGGTGCAGCACAGACTCCTTGCAGGGGGAGCACAGCTCCTTGCTCCCCATGTTCTCATCATGCCCATGTTCTCATCATGCCCATGGACTCATCATCTCCTCCCAGACAGCTAAGGGGGACACACCAGCAGCCACCTAGGCTGTGCCAGTGTGATCAGCCAAGCACACACCCAGAGCTGTGCTCAGGATTAGGTTTACCCACTGTGTTTGCTGCCAATGCTCCAGCTCAGCCACTGACAGCCTCAGGCTGGTATCAGAAGCTCTTTCCCTTGTGGTATAGTCCACCTTTGACCTCACAGACCACCTCACTCAGGACTGAGGGTCTCCTGCAAACGTGGAGCAGCAATGCCGAGCTGTCCTCTAATGCATTTGCATCTATGCAAACGAGGCCCTGCACTCATATCTTGACACAGGCTGGAGAGTTGGCATCACAAAGCTAAGATTTCTTCCAAACCGCCACTGGGCCTCCCTATGGAGGCATTTTGGAAATGCCAGGACTCTTCCTTGGGGTTTTCAAGGAGCCTTTCTGGCATGAATAACAGAACCTGCAGAAAGGTTAGCATCAGAATAGCTGTGGAGCAAGAGCATCTGTGGGGGACATGTAGCCAGGGGTTCAGTGTGACCGATTCTGCACATCTGTCCTATGGCTAATGCAAAAGTCGGTATTCTGAAAAGGTCAAAAAGGCAATTAAAGAGACAAAAGACCAGCCCTTCCCATACTGAAGCAGATGCTCAGCCAAAACATTTGCCTGTAAGATTGTATTTCCTTAAGGTTTATTAACCATTAAGTGTTTTTAGGGACGGGATCATAAAGATAATGAACTGAACGACAAGTAGAGTCAGGATTCCTTCGCAAATTACTCTCATTGGGTTAGACAAGCATTTGAAAAGCAAAATGCTTTTCTATGATTTTACAACAACAGGAGACCCTGAGCTTGTCCCTGGCAGCTCTTCTCTGCTTTAACTTGCTGGTGAAGCCAGGTAACCTGCTGGGTTAAGGGAAAGGTGGGCAAAGCAGCTGCATTGAACCAACAGCAGGACGGTTCAAAGCAAGGACTGCCTCCCTCGCAGCAATGCCAGCTTAAAGAGTTTCTGCTCTCCCCACCCAGACTGCTCACTATATCACCCTGTGCTTTTCACTTGTCCTAAAGCAGAACAATGAACCAATCCAAGTAAAAAACAGAGAAAAGCTGTTTGGGGGAACAGGTCTGGTGCCAAGAAGAGTTTCAATCAAACTACATAAATTTTCAAATGCAGTTATATTTGAAAACGTTATTTATAATCTTGTTTTGCCATGAGAATTATTTTTTTTCCCTAGGATATTTACTAGCAACTATTAAAATATGCTGATTTCCACCTAAATTTTAATGTTTTGGTACATTTTGTTTATTAGGTGGATATGCGATCAAAGTGGAGATTGTGGAATATCCATCCATGGAGATCAGTAGTGACAAATGAGAAGAAACTGGGAAAAAAAATCACAGCAAACCTCATCTGGGGTTAGGGAATGGGCGAGCTGAACAGCTGAGCTCCCTCCCAGCTCTGTTTTGTGATGACTTTAGGACAGAAACACATATTTAGGTCACTATATAAATGAATACCCATTTTTCAGGATTTTAAAACATAGATGTTTTACATTATAGAACAATGGAAGTGCACATGTATTTACTCATTTGTACTGAATCACAGAAGTTAATGGAATGTAATGCAGTGGACAAATGGGTTATTAGTGAGTTTATTCAAATTTATTCTCATGGATCCATCAAATCCATGCCCCAACAAGCAGTTTGTAGAGGACCACCCTGTTTTGAAGGATGAGGGAGTCAAACAGGAGAGACATGGGCTGCTCCCAGCCAGAGCTCTCAGGAATGAAGCCTAAATGTGTTGGATAAATAGAAAGGGAAACACTAGTTTAACTCAAATGAAGAAAATCCTGTTGTCTATGACCCAACTTGACAGATGCATGTAGTGACCATAAACTAGATTTTCAGAACTAGTGGATTTTTGCACCTCATTTTTTCATCCCTGGAGGACTAATACATACATTGTTGCTTATTTAAAGCATGCTTTTTTGCTTATTTCAGCTGCCAATTCTCTTCTGAGCCCTGGATGAAGAAGCCATTGAGTTGAGCAAGGCAAGCAAATGGAAATGAAATAAATAGTCCCTCTGAGTCTGCGGAAAACTCAGCTTCTGTCAAAAGGTGTATTAGTTCCTCAAGAAACCTGGGCTTCGTGTGCTTCACCTTGAGCGTTGCTGCTCCACTGCTTTGGTAACATTTGCAAATTCAGTAATTAAGGAAATTTAGTAGAGTGTAATAAGCACAGGACTTTCAAGAAGCTGTTATCCTTTATTCTTAAAGGTGTATGTAAGTTAAAAACAAAAACCGGCTCTAGGTAAAAACCATTAAAAGATATTGTCATTACTCTCCATCCTGATGCCTTACTGCATCTCACATAGGAGATGGGGATGTCTGATCTGTGTGCAGGGAAGTGGAAGCCTGAGGTGGGGGAAATAAAGCCTGTTCTGCTCCCTGACATGGATTTTGGGGCCATCATCTCTCCTGCAGAGTGGCTGAACATCTTCACCACATTCCCATGGTCCATTCATCCAGACAACCTGGTTGAAAAGAGCATGTGAGAAAGTTAATGCAGATATTAGCAGCAGAAAGGGCATGTGTCAGGACAACCTTTGTGGTGCATGAACAGCAAGGGCTCACTTCAGTTACCTAAGAGTAGGTCTCCAATATCACCCGAGATGCTCTAGGTACTGAGATGGAGCCTTGTGGGCATCACAGGGCTCACAGGAGACATGTCATCGAGTGGTGGCTGAAGGCAAGCCCAGAGATAGCCTCAAACATCTCAGCTGACAGAAGAGACCCTTGTTTAGGCAACACAGAGTCCTGAGCTACAGTCATGCTTCTCTCTACTGAGGAAGGGAGCCATGTGGGGCATGAGACTCCAGTTATTGTGCCTGTTCCAAGTCACCCTTCCCCTTGCAGTGCAAACAGTCCTGAAACCTGAAGGACCCCTGGGCAAAGGATTGAGCCAATGGAGAAGACCCCGGAACCTCTCAAATAGAGCAGACCTTGTCTGGCTCCTGACTCATCCACCACTCAGACCAAGGGGCAGGGATGCATCCAGGGCAGCAGGGGCTGGGCAGGGAGTAGGGCTGGGGCTCTTTGTACTCTGATTGTTCCCAGATACTGCGTGATGCATTAAAATACTTGGCATGGTGGGGAACACGCGCTCGTGTTTGTAAAGCTCGGAGCACAGAGACAGCAGTCATCCTGATGTCTGCCTTCCTCTCCTTCCCTTTGGGGAGAGGCCATTCCATCGACCAAGGCTAGTTCAGAAAAGCAAACTAAATCCTTGGGCCCCTCCTGCCTCTCTACCTGCCTTCTGCCCCCACATCAGCATTTCTTCATTGTACCTGCTAATGGCAGCTTTTGCTACACCCAAGGAAGGCCAGTTAACAAGCCCATCCAAGGAACTGGCACCCATCCCTTTGTGTGGATGAGCTTAGAAGGGACTCCTGACAGAGCTGTGCTAAGCTCTTTTTCTCCTGGAGGCAAAATGCTCCTTCCCAAAGTATGCTGCAGCCAATTTACCCTGGCCCAGAGCCTGGGAACAAGAGACTATTGCTAAACTCAGACAGCCTCTTGAACTAGGGATGCTGCTCTGTGCCATTTCCCCCAAAGGCAGGTTGTGTCAACGCCTCCATTCTTAACAACCTTCCCTCCACTGGATGGCAAAAGTGCCTTTTTGGCATGTGGAAGGCAGCGTTATAAGGGAAGACAATCTTCTTGCCAGGACAAGAGAGTCAGATGCTATCTGCATTCGAGTCTACGGGGCATGCTGTGGGGCTGTGTCCAGACACTCGGTGCAAGCTTTAGATGTCAGAGGCAGGATGCCGGGAGGAGCAGCCCAGAGCTCCAGTCAGCTTGCCCTGAGTCCCGGCAATGCTGTGCTGCCGGATGGAAAATGCTCCCATGGACACCACGGATCAGTGGGTACATCTCCATCCCATATCAGCTGAAAGTCCCCTAGACATGCTCCTGAGGCATTCCTGCTTTCCCTCAGAAATTGCCTCTGGGGTGACGGCACAGCAATCAAACTCTGAATCTCTTAGTGCCACCCCTGTAGCAACTCTGAGAAGAAACTGTCCCTGCATGGGAAGGTTCCTCATGAGGTGACCCATCGTTGGGGGCATAGAATCATCCAATGGTTTGGATTAGAAGGGACCTTGAAGACCCCCTGACATGGGCAGGGACACCTTCCACCAGCCCAGGTCTCTCCAAGCCCCGTCCAGCCTGGCCTTGGACACTTCCAGGGATCCAGGGGCAGCCACAGCTTCTCTGCCCAACCTGGG
>JAWWTY010000088.1:71491810-71509640 GCA_035222235.1 Margarornis squamiger | reverse complement strand
TGCCAGGGTTCTCAGCATCCTCACAGCCAAGAATTTCTTTGTAACGTCTAATCTAAGTTTCCCCACTTAGTTTAAAGCACTTCTTCTCTGTCCTGTCACCACACGCCCATGTAAAAAGTCACTTTCCATCTTTTCTATAAGCTCTCTTTAAATACTGAGAGGAACGTATCTGTGGGTCTTCAGGAGGAATGAGGAAGCAGATAATTTTACCTCCTCTAAATTAATGTAAAAACAGGGTCCTGTGTGTGAGACAGCTGTAGTTGTGATGTTTTTGGGTTGTCTTGGTTAGAGTCTAGTATGCCTGAAACCTGTAAAATAAAAAGTACTCCCAGTTTTCCATAACTGCAAACCCCCCACGTTATTTGCACATGTTGCAACAATTTGTGCTTTAAAGACACCATTTTAGTAAAGCTTAATATTGCTTCTCCTGCATTTTAGACTTGCATAGTTTTGCAAGAGATAATTGCCTGTTTGGGAGACAAAAAGCTAATTTTGCCTCGGGCTCTGTTCTTTTTCTTAACAAAGTTGGTCCTTGTTGGGAAGCAGCTTGGAAGTGGTGAGCATGTGGATGAATCTGGAGGGGGATGAATGGGTGGATGATGTGCAGGTGTGGTTTATAAAAAAGCAACAAAAACCAACCCACTAACCATTTTTCTGCTTCACTGGACACTGCTGAACACCTTTTCCTTGCATCCCCTGCCTCATCTCATGCTCCACCAAGAGCTCTTGGGGATGGGAACATCTTTGTGGGTTTTGGCAGCCCCTGTGGTGGGTTTGGCATGGGCTGTGCACCCCCATTATATCTGCAGTTGAGTTCCACTTTTGCTCTTAAGCTATTTTTGTTGGTATTAGGTGCTGGTTTTATGTGGTTTCGAACATGCAAACGTTTCAGACAGTGCACCCTGAGGCTGGTGGCTCTGTGCAGCCTTTCAGTGCTTCCCCAGGGCTCCCCACATCGCTCTGGCCCCGGGGCTTGTGGAGCCTTGTGTGGCTGAGGTGGCTGATGAGTGTCTGGTGACTCATGTCCCAGGGGCATCCAGGTGACTGAGATGACCCAGAGGGTTAAATCTTCCTTCTCTTTGCTGTGCTCTGCACGCAGGGGTGTCCTTCCCTGCTCTCCCGTCTCAAGCATCTCCATCACTTTGACCTTGTGCTGTGGATTTTCCTCAGAGTCCATTGCCAGGGTACTCCATTTCCTGCCTTTTTGTGGGCTCTTCTCCTCCCTCCCCACAGCCAAAGCTCACTGTCTGGCCCCCTCCAGGTCAGGTCCTTCACCAGCTGAGCAAGAGGAGGCTCTGCTGCAGGCATGGCAGGTCAGCTGGCCAGCTGCACCTGTACATTATCAGTAGTAATTAATTCAGAATGTAAAGAGGTGATGTAGCTGCATGAAGCAGCTTTTCTCCTTGGATGAAGAGTGGGTGGTGATGAGGGAGTGGTAGGTGGCTTTACTGCATGGTTGGGTTTGGGAAGGGCACTTGTTGCTGTTTTCTGGAGGGACGGTGGTCGGGTTTTGCCCTTCTTTGGAGCTGGAGATGCTTGAGATGAATCTTCAGGAGGGCAAAAGGAAAAGGGAATCATCCTCAGTCCAGGCTGAGCACTGCAGAGCCCCATGGGGGAGGTTTGTAGCCCCTCTTGGCTGAGATTGGTTCCACTTGAAAGAGGTGGTCTTCAGTCTTTACTTGGGGTTCACCTGGTTGAGTTGTACTCACTAAGGTGACCCTGCACTGGCTGGTGGGATGTCACCTGAGACACCTGCACCATTTCTGACACTCTTCTGCATCTAGTTTTGGTTTGCAAAAGGGCTGTAGCTCACTGAGGTTCAGTCAGACCTGACCAAGGCACCAAAAGCAATCCCCAAGCCACGTGCTTGCTCCTAGCCAGCCCACCCTCCTCTTTGCTGGTGGAGATGAGGGCAGTGGTGGGATTGTCTATCAACCCTAAAAAAATGGATGCTGTAGGAAAAAGCCAGACCATTTCCATCACCCAGCTCACTGCTCAGCTTTGCAAGGCCCACGGTCTTCCAGTTTATATTAAACTAAGGGTGGGGGGGAAGAGCTGGCTCTGTCTTTTATTATTTTGACACGAAAGTTTGGAAATCATTATTTGAAAGAGGAATAAAAGGGAAAGCACTGGGTTTTAGCAGGTGGGCACCTGCACAGGGATGTCTTACACTCCTGCAGGCATGTCCCCTGTGACTGGTACAGGTCACCCATGCATAACACTGCTGTAGCTATCGTGGCTCACATGGACACAGCTGAATTAGCTGGAGTCCTGTTAGAACAGGACGCTGCTGCTGTGAGATGCAGCTCTGTGTAGCCTGATGCTTCCTGAGGGTTCTGGCTGGCTCTGGGAGCTGGGTCTGGGTGCAGACAGGGATGGGATGTGGGTCTGTGGGGTGGAGGAGGTGTCATGGTCCCCTTGTCTCTCTCTTCTGCCAGATGGAGGGAGAGCCCCATCCTGCCTCAGAGAGCTGAGGTAAAAATTCCTTAAAGAGGAGCAGCTCTGACATTTGGGAGAAGAAAAATATGACCTATATGAGGCTGCTGCAATTGATCTTCTTCTTTTTGAAGCTTCTAGCACTGAGGCCCCCAGCTGGCTGTGGGGTGGACTGAGGGTTTTATTAGTGGTGTGGGCAGAGAAGTCCTAGTGTCTGCAGAGTGAAGGCAGGCACTGAGCTAGGCTGAAGGGATGCTGTGATGTTTGGCACCTGCTGAAGATGGACTTGGTGTGCTTCTGGTTTGGGGCAAACCCTGGGAAGTGATGACTGGTGCTGTCCTCTAGGTCTGGGCAGCCCTAACCTGCCACAGGAGGTCCCATGTGTGGGGACATTGCTTTGGATGAAGATGTCCTGTGTCTCCAGACAAAACCGTGTGTCTGTGGGCAGGTCTTACTGCACCCTATTCTCCAACACAAGCTATAAGTCCCTGGACTGAGGCTGGACCAAGCCTTGGATGTGATGGCAACTGAAGCAGGAGACCTTTGGGTCCCAGTGTGATGTTGGAGAGCCAGGGATACCCCCTTTGCTCAGACAAAACTTCTTCACTGTGTTCAGGGTAACAACACTGTCCCTCTAACTCCTCCACTAGAACTGAGGAAAATCATTTGGAATTGCTCTCCTCTCTGCCTTCCCTGACTCCCAAACTCCCCAATACATCTTTTTGCTTAATCCTGCCTGAGCTGTTTCGATAGAATCCCAGAAGGGTTTTGGTTGGAAGGGACCTTTAAATGCCATCTAGTTCCAACTCCCTGCCATGGGCAGGGACACCTCCCACTATCCCAGGTTGCTCCAAATCCCATCCAACCTGACCTTGGACACTTCCAGGGATCCAGGGGCAGCCACAGCTTCTCTGCTCAGGCAGTGCCAGGGTCTCACCACCCTCATAAGGAAGAATTTCTTCCTAATGTTGATCTTTTGAAGTGCCCATGTGATGTAGGAGGAGAACTTGTGTCTGTGGATAGTTGTTTTCGGTGGGGTTCCTCTGGGTTTTTTGTTTTTAATGAGATATACCATCACTATGTGTATATGTGATAGAGTTTTTGAATTCCTTTCGGGGTGGGCTTCTTAATTTATAAGAGAATGACATTTGTGCCTTGCTTGTTGTCATTATGCCTAAAGTGAGGAGTGGCCCAGATACAGTGAGAGTTTTGGCTGAGGGATAAAGTGTCAGTTCTGGTCCTTTTATGATGGATGAGATACGAAAACAACAGGAAGAAGAGAGAGATTGAAAATAAAAAAGTGATACTGTGGGGTGGGGCTTGAAAGGGTAGGTGAGCATTTGAGAGGTGGTTCAGGAGCTCCAGGTGTAAAATTCCAGCTGAGAATGAGCCTCAGCTCTGGGGAGGAAGGAGACAAGCCCTTGGGAAAGGGATCATCCTGGTGATGGACTCTAGGGAAACATTGCAGCGTGTGGCTCTTGTGATGGGGCAGCAGGAGGGAACAAGCCTGCTCCTGGGGTACAGCAGAGGTAAGAGTGGGGAGTTAGAAAACACCACATTTCCGAGCTTTTCTTGGGAACGAGCTTGAAAAGCTTATAAAGGCTGTTTGTTTTTTTTTTTCGGGTGAGCACAGCCAGGACCCTGCAGGAGTCACAGCCCTTTGGGAGACGGGGTCTGTGGAGAGCCACCAGTGTGTGGTGGTGCACAGGCAGGGCTGGGGGACACTGCCTGCTCCTCCCTGGCCACAGCAGGTCCCTGGCAGCTCGCCGCCGGAGCAGTGGAGCGGGGTGTCCCTGCACCCAGCCACTGCCAGCCAGCCAAACCCAGTGCCAGGCGGGTTCGTGGCCGTGATTCCTAATTAAAAAGCTGGGAGAAACCCGAGGAGCATAAAAGTATAATCCTGGTGCTAACCCAAGCCAGGTGCCGCTCGGATCACGATGGCGCACGGTCCACTGGAGCGAGGATGAGGAGGCAGTCACCTGCAGCCTGCATGGGGTGGTGGGGAGGGGAGAGGAGGGGGCACCACAAGCTGGAATAATCCCTTTTTGGTTTTTCATTTTCCTCTGGAGCATTTTGGCCTCGCCCCTGGACAAAAGCAGGGTAGTGTGGTGTGTCATTTCCTCCCCAGCAGCCATTCAGCCTGGCACTATGTGGGCTCTGCCACCCCCTCCCCTGCCCCGGGCACAGATTGCTCCTTGTTCCAGTTGTCTGTACCACCCAGGGCTTCCTTTCCAAGTTCTCTCACACCCTTTTATGGCTGTGCAGAAGAAAGCCGTGCAAAGGAGGAACCACGCAGGCAAGAGGGGTGTCTTTGAAAACCAGGCGTGCTTTTTCTGCAGGGCCATGGTGATGGAGGACTGGGTGAGCTCTGCATGAAGAACAGGTTCAGCCCTTGTCTTGTACCCAGAAGGGCAGCTGGTCATGCATGCTGTGTATCTGCAAGGGTTTAAAAGCGAAATCAGCTGTATTTTTAAGTCTCAATCCAGGCGCAGTGTCAGACTGGGAGGATCAGGTGCTGGGTGCAGTGAGTATGAGGTAGAGAGCACTGGTTGCCCTTGCTGGAGTGTGGTGGCCCTGATGCTGTTGGTGAAAACAGCAGCTACAGTTGTGTCTCATGCATTTTGGGGATGAGGCAGAAATCCACATTTCCTGGTCTGGGCACAGAATGAGCATTAGACTGTCCTGCTTTCTATTTTTGTTGGGCTGATCAGCAGCTCATTTCAAAAAGGACCCATCCCATAGGCAGGACCTTTTGCCCTCACCCGTTTGCTTAGGTGGCAATCAAACAAATGACCTAGAGGCAAGCAGCAATTCATTACAGCCCTCATTTAGCATGCAATAAAATGCGTCGTATACCTTGTCTTTTGATCAATAAGTTGTATATTACACTGAAGTGTGCGAGTCAATGTCTTTACATCACACAGGGGCTCCTCCATGACTCCTTTTTGCTGGAGTCTCTTGGCCTGGGATGATGGATCAACGCTCGAATGACGGGGAGGGATATTGTTAAACAGTAATTGGCTGCTGAATTATTTAGCTGCACAACCCCTGTAGCAGCAACAACACCATCGAACGCTTAACTTGAAACCATCTCAGCTGGGAAACAAATACAGGGCACTGCAAACTCAATGGAGCCCGAGGCAAAATAATTCTGTAGAGACCGTGCTTTTAAAAAAGAGGTTTGTAGTTATTTTGACCATGATAGCCTCATGCAGTGAGAGGTGTATGCTAATCACTTGTTTGCTGCAGCCTTATAATTTGGAAGCTGATTTCTGCTGCTTTTGTAAGGAAAAGGTAACGTTGATCCATTGCAGGTTCCTCAGATTAAAGGTGAGTGTCTCCTGGTGCTTTCTGACTCCAGCAGTGTTTGCTGCAGGTACAGCTGAGCTGTATGCCTGAATCCCTGTAGGAGATGGGCTAATTCACAAAGCAGCCTGACTTGGCAGGCAGAAAACCCAAACCAAAGCGAGTGTAACATCCCCCAGAGCCTCGTTGCATTGGCTTGCAGCTGATTGAAGCCCACCAGCCCATTCCACGCCTGGTTCCAGACGAGGTGTTGCAATGGTGATGCTCTCCTTGCACTAATCTGCACCAGAACCTCACCTCACACGGTTCTCTCCTCAGTTTTTGGGTTGGCCATTGCTGAAACCCTTCTACCTTTGATGTGCACCTAGAAAACCCTTCAGCAGATTCTGCAGCAGTACAAAACCTGCTTTTGGTTTGTATCTACCTGCGTGTTGCATGCAGGAGAGCCAGGCAGGAGGCTTTGCATGCTGGTACCTCTTAGTACCAACTCCCCCATGAGTGCAGCCCTTCGCTTGGAGCAGTTCCATTTCCTCCCCTGCCAGGCAGTTCCTTCTGTCCCTTTGGTGTCTGTGTGTGTAGGAGTATCTAAGAACTAGCTGGTGACTCTTCAGGGTTTGCTTTGAATTGGCCTGTGGTCTGGTGGCTTAGATGTATTTCTCCCATGCAGGTGCCACCTGTGTTCTCAATGTGGTGCTTGGGAAGGATCACAAGACTTGATTCAGTGCTCTTCTCTTTTACTTGAAAGCCCAAAACTAAATTATTTTGCTCCTGTGTGTGGGTTACAAGTTGAGAGGGCTGAGGGAGTAAGGAGGTGTGGGCTGGGGGGATAAGGAGGTGCAGGCTGTTTACAGGGGTTTGTTCACAAGCAGCTTGTCCCAGCAGTGCCTGTTGTTTGCCATGGGATGGGCTGTTCCCTCTTTGCTTCGTTATTTGGGTTTGTTTAGCACGAAGGCATAAGAGGTTCCCCTAATTTGGGGGTGGAGGCTGGCATACATGCCATGGCACACCCCAGAGCAGCAGTGGGTCTCCATGAGCATCACCAGGGACCAGCAGCTGGAGCTCTCCCATCCCATCACATCAGCACAGCCGCTGGTTGATGCTCCTTTGCCTTTTCCAAACACAGTTTGATAATTGCTATTCATTTTATCGACTTGCCCTGCTTCCTGACAGAGCCAGCAGTGGAGCAGGACTCTGCTTTGCTACATGGGGCAAAAATACTCTGTTCAAATGTCCCAAACATCCCTGTCTAATCCCACAGCAGGAGGCTTGCTCACCAGTCCAGCCCAGCTTTGCTTTTCCTCCCCTTCTTGCAATTCTTTTAACGCCGCGTAACCAACAGCAGGATCCAACCCTGTGATTCAGACCTTCCCATAGACACATCTTGGGGAAGATTAATCTCCCTAATGGAAGCTGGGCCTGAGGCAGCTGTGACTTTCAAACCTCGGTCCCAAATAAACCAAGGAGATCTGGGAGGGCTTGTAACTTTCCTGAGCAAGTGATATATAAAGCAAAATGGTTGCAATTAACTTCAAAGCATGAAACAGTTTGTCTTTCAAGCAAAACAAAAAAAAAAATAAATTCCTCCCTGGACTTGGGTTGAAAATGAGTGGATTTTTGTGTCACATTAGCTGTGCCTTTAATAGAAAGAAGGTATCTTTTTAATTCTGAATTGTAATGGGTAAGTGATAATGAAGTTCTCCCTTTCACCAGAGCAGTGTGGTTCTGTCTCTGGAGTGAGCTGCCTGAAGCTGGCATGTTTGGAAACACGGGTATTGTTGTGTAAATCGGCGTGAGGTCACTTAATTAAACACAATCAGGGCTTTTTGCTCTCTGAAGACAGCAGAGTGGGGTGGTGGCCAGGGCAGGGGAGGGGGGGCGGCAGGGCTGGTGCAGGGGATGGAGACAGAGCCTTTTGCACAGTCCCTTTAGCCCTATATGTGACCTACCTTGTGGCTGATGTAGTCGAGCAGGGATGGATGTGTGGAGAACGTGGGAAGACCACAGGGGGCTTTAGCCTTTGCACATCTGCCCTTATGGGTTTTTTGGGGTGCTGCAGGGACCCTGTGCATGCAGCCCAGCCAAGCATGAAGGATTTGGCTGGTGCTTTCCAAGCACCATCCAGCAGCTCTGGCTTTGCAGCCCTGCTGTCTCCTTCCTGCACGGAAATGCTGGGTGAGTTTCTTCCGAAACAAACTCCACGTTGGCAAGGCAGCCCTGTCTCTGTTTCATGCATCCTTGCTTTCAGCGTGGGGCTGGAGCTTGCATCCCAGGAAAATAATACATATCCAGGAGGCCAAGACAAACAGTGTCTGCCTGCTTATTTTATGACCTCTTGTCGTTCCTCCCAGCCATCAACACTATTCCCTTAATAAAGGACTTTTTGATCTCCAGGGGGAACTTTCTTACTTTTCAGGGTTGAAACAAAGGCAGCTGGCAAAGGGAAGGTCTGGAAAGACCAGGGGCTCCTGCTTTTTGCAGCCATTTTCATGGCAATGTGTTGATTTAAAACTTCATTCAGGTTCAGAACTGGGCATGATGAACAGGTTTTAAACTGATGGAAGGGAAATTTAGATTAGAGATTGGGAAGGAATTCTTGTCTGTGAGGATGGGCAGCCCTGGCACAGGTTGGGCAGAGAAGCTGTGGCTGCTCCTGGATCCCTGGGAGTGTCCAAGGCCAGGTTGGACGGGGCTTGGAGTAACCTGGGCTGGTGGGAGGTGTCTCTTTCTGTGGCAGGTGAGTGGACTAAGAGGAGCTTTAAGGTCCCTTCCAACCAAGGCATTTTATGATCCTATGAAGAGGACTGTTGGATTTTAGTGGAAGATACAGGCAGTGAATTTCGGTGAAGGTGAGCTGCCCCAGCTGACAGCCATCTCCCTCAGGACTAACCTGGCAGCTTGTCTCATCTTGGTGACTTCAAGCACAGGCAGTGGCCCCACAACCCCCAGGGCCCTGTGAAAACTCTACCAGGAACATTGGGTAGGTGAAAATAACTCAGTTAATGTTTAGGACAAGTGCACCCACTCTGCTTGAAGCCCCAGCTCCTGGTATCATATGCTGCTGTGGGTTGTCCACTTTGGTTGGTGGACTGCAGGGGAGAGCAGAACGCATTTCTAACTTCATGGTTTGGAGGTGAAGCTCAGAATCATGTCTGCCATTCAGACTTAGAGGCAAAGAAGTAATTTGTTTAAGCCATGGGAATTTTTTTTATTTGGAAACTGCCAGAGGGGTTTTGAACCTCCAGGGCTTGCAGTTCCAAGTGCGACAATTAAAAGTTTGGGGTATTTAGTGAACTCTGCATAGCTGTTTTTCCTCTTTCGTAGTTCCATCATACCTTCTAATTAATTCCCTCTAATTGCTTTTAATTTCCTTTCCTCCTTATTTCTCCTTCCGTATGACTAGTGCTGTCATCCTTTTAGTTTGCCTTTCATGTTGGAGACTCTCCATTTGATTTCGTTTCATCCACGTTGTGTCTCGCAGCTATTTCATTCCTGGAAAGCTCCGGCTCCAGAGATAAAATCTAAGTGGATTCAGGGAACCTGAAAGGATCGCATGCTTCATGGCTTTCTCTTTAGCAATACAGGAGATAAACAACGTAATAAAAGATCCATCCTCCTTGGAAAAGGGCCATTTCCCGTCACCTGTATTTTTGTGGTACCATCATGCCGTGGATACTCTTAGTCACCAGTGACAAGATAAAGAGCCTCCTGGTATCTAGTGCTGGCGGGTGTCTGAGGCTGAAACGGGCTCTTGGGATGACACACTGTCTCGCTGTATTTTGATTTACCTCCGCCGTTCTGCCCGGCAGCATCCCCCAAATTCCCTCAGCTGGGACAGCTGGCACAGGGTCTGGCAGCCTGCTGGAGCTGTGATCCCTTCCTGGATGGAGGGGACAAGGGGAGGGTGGCACTGCCCTGGTTTTGACCAGGTGAGGTCAAATTATTAAAATCTTGACATTTGTCTCCGGTAGCTTTCGGTTTTAATGTGCACTAAAGGGCACTGTGTGTTATGATTGAGGTACTTTCCAGCCCAGTCAAAAATAAAAAAAAAATAGAGGCAAGCAAAACCACTGCTGAACAGTCAGAAAAGTCCTGAGGGCTTGGATCCATCCAGATGGGTGACTGTCACCAGAGCCCCATGGAGTCTGGCCAATACACAGGATCTGAAGAGCTGACTGAAGGGTGGGCACCATAGATTTAAGTTTTATACATGTTCCCTTCCTGAATGGAATTCCAATTACTTTGTTCTAATATAACCTTTTTTCCTGCTGCTCCTCCATTCTTAATGGTATTTTGACACTGTGTGTACCCTGATGGTTTTCACCCAACAAAGTGAAGTAGTGGTGGCTTCCTCTCTTTTTGGGAGGAAGAAAGTGTCCATCAGCATCCAGTTCCATCTGGAGTTGGCCCAGTTGTCAACTTTATATTGTAATGCTGGTAAAGTTCTGGAGAAGTTAACACTGGGATCATGAGGAGTGGGGCTGAGAGTCAGCTGAGGACTTTGATGGTGAAGAAGGTCTTGGTAGGGAGCAGAAGGAATGTGGACAGCAAGCCACTGCTAGCTGGGGGTGTGCACCTATGTAGGGTGGGGCTGTGGAGCAGTGTTTCAGAGGCTGATGAAGCAGCTTTGGGCTAATCCAGTTGCTAGAAGGAAAGAAACAGCTGAATTTGTATGGAAATTGGTAGTAGAGCAAGCAGCAGGAGAAACGTGATCCCAGGATTTTGCGGTGCCAAGAAGAGCAATGCTAGAGACAAACACATCTTCTGCCACAAAAAAAGACTGACTCATGCTACCTTGAAGTTTACTGTGGATGATTATTATTACTCTACTAGCAGCGTGGATGGTAGCAGTGGCAGTTTATCCTTGGAGGGTCCCCAGCCAGTCCTCCCTGAGTCAGTCTCCTGTTCTGGTGAGTGCCTGTCGTGGTGAGAAGGTGGAACAGTGGGTGGGTGATGGTCAGGGCTGGTCTGTAAGCTGTAGGGTCTGGCTGTGCAGAGCTTAGCACCCTTTTAAAGGGTGGTGCAGGACTTTTACCGAGGTCTTAGTGAACTGCCCCTTTTTGTTAGGAAAGCAGTCTTACAGGTCTCTGCTCTGTCCAGGTGGGACCAAGCTATGGCCAGGAGCTGGAGTGGCATCCAGGTTAACCCTGGGGCTGTCCCTGCTGTCTGGGAGCCCAGGACTGAAGTGGCTCTGGGCCAGGCAGTCACCAAGATGTAGTATTTTGCAATAAACTGATCTGAGCACTTTGTGCCTTTGCATTTTGTGTGTGAATCATCCTGGCAGGAGCCGAGAGCGAGCAGAGCAATCTCTGGAGGTGGCAGTGGGGCAGGTCCCTGCCAGCCCCAGGCTGGGTGGCAGCTGTGGGGGAGCCTCCTTGTCCCCATGCTGTCTGGGCACATCCTCATGGCTGAATATGGGGGCTGAGAGAGACCAGCTGGCTGCTGGTCCTGAGGGCAACATCTCCTCATCACTTTTGGGGAATTGGGGAATCATAGAATGGTGTGGGTTGGGAGGTCATCTACTCCAACCCCCTGCTATGAGGAGGGACATCTTCAACTAGATCAGGTTGCTTAGAGCATCGTCTAGCCTGACCTTAAGTGTTTCCAGGGATGGAGCAGCTGTGGCTTCTCTGGGCAGCCTTTGCCAGGGCCTCACCACCCTCACCATAAAAAAATCCCTTCTTCTGTTTAGTCTAAACCTACACTGTCTGAGTTTAAAACCACCACCCTGTGTTCTTTTGCAATTGGCCCTGCTAAAAAGCTCATCCTGTCTTTTTCATAAGCCCCTTTAGGCACTGCAAGGGGCTCTCAGGTGTCCCTGGAGCCTTCTCCTCTCCAGGTGAGCCCCCCCAGCTCTCCCAGCCTGGCTCCAGAGCAGAGGGGCTCCAGCCCTGCAGCATCTCCTTGGCATGCTCTGGACTCTCTCCAGCAGCTCCCAAGCAGCAGGACTCAGAGATCCTTCTCCAGGGTGTGATGGGGAGGTGCATGTCTCCCCTTCGGCATAAAAAGCCACCACAAGAAAGTTTTGGGCTACTGTCCCCTCCCCAAGAGCTCGGCAGACCCTCCATCCTCCCCTGAGAGAGACAGGATGCTTTATTTCCTCTGTAGTCAGCCTCTTGGCTGAGCATCCCTCGGCACTGTGCTCCTGACTCTTCCCGCTCCCATCTTAATAACTGTAAAGATCAGGGTTGCCAAGGTCTTCCCGTTGCTATAGTGAGATTAGATAGGGCAGAGCGCTGCATTCCCTCTGCTGAGGGGAGAAATCACTCTCTTCCTTTCCCTGGGCTTCACCAGCCAGGCTTTTTTCCATCCACTACTAATTGCACCTGAAAGACACGCTACGTATTTCACTGCAATTAATATTTCATAGCCTTTGAAAAAAAAAAAAAAAAAAAAGGAAAAAAATTAATTATCGAGGCATTTTCTCCTGGAACCAACTTAAGAGATTCTCTGGCTGGAACGAGTTTACAGCGCTAACTGTGAAGTTAAAATATTTATCTTCATAAACACGTCACTCGAGCTGTACTATTCCTCACAGGGTCATTAGCAAGAGGCACGTTAGTCCAATGAGGAGGTGCCTGGGAGACACAGATTTGCCTTTTGCTTCTGGGCGGGGTTAGGAGATGATTTATTAAACGAATTTGAGAGCTGCGAGTCTGGCCAGACCTCTTGAGTCAAACTGCTGTAGGAAAAAATCCCACCAAGCCAGAGCTCTTGCCGGCAGAAGATGGGGTGCAGTCATTTTGATACGGTTGGTTATTTCCTGGTGTGGAGGTGTCCTCCCCAAAAACTCCCGAGGACACACAGCAACTGATCCAGGGACCGTCAGATTGCAGGAGGTAGTTTTCGTTTTAATTTTCTTAGGTTTCATTTTATTCTTTTTTTTTTTTTTTTTTTGGTCAGATTTGATTTTAATTTTCTTAGGTTTTGTTTTCACTTTCTTAGTTTTTATTTTAATTTTCTTGGCGTGCCTTGGGGGCTTGGGTAGGTTTGTATAAGAATTCAGGTGAGATCTCCCTGAATATAGGAGTGGAGAGCTTGGGGTAGGGCATGTTGTCTCACCCCTCTGCCTCCCTTTTTGGGTCTAAAATGTTGGGTTTGAGCACATAAAGTTTAACCCCCTGTAGCCCAGTACAGTCTGTGATCTGCTGTGTGTGTGGGAAGGGGATGGAGGGTTTGGGTAATAGTGGGATTTTTGGACTTGAGGCTGTGTTTTGTGCATGTTGGGTGCTGGCATCCCAGGACATGGAGTGGGGTGAAGGACATGGGTCTTTTGGAGGTTTTGCTGCATGATGCACTTCCCAAAGCTCCTGTCTTTGCTGGGGAGCCAGAGGTGTTTGTGTCTGTCTGGTCTTGAGGCTGAGGAGGAACATGCAAGGGAAGAGCTAGTGGTGGCTAGAGGTAGTCCTTGGCTGGTGACAGTGGCAGTGAAGATTATTCAAGCTCAGGAACTGTAACTGAGTTTTTGCCTCTGAAATCCTCTTCTTCTTCCTTTGGTCACCATCCATCATGTGTGCAAAGAACATGAGGAATGACACATGGGCTGACCAAGATCATTCCAGGGTCTTGCACCCCAGTCATTGCATGAGGCTCACCCTTTGCTGCACCTTGGGTAAGTGGGAGGGGGATTGAAGCAGTGTGTGATGTCTGCCAGGTTGCACAGGTTCAGAACAGAGAAAGGGAAAAAGCAAGTGATGTTGGTGCCCTGGGAAGGCTCTCATTTCCCATCCTCTGAGCCGACAGATGTAGCCTTAGCAAGGCTTGGGATTCATTAGTCTTCTTCTCCCACTGTAAACCTCAATGTTTGAGTGAAATTTTTGAAAACAGATCTCCTGAGCAGCACTTTAAGCTCTCTTTGCAAAGAGGGCTGTTGGTAGAGATCCTGTTTTGTGTAGGAAACCAGTTCTTGGCTCCAATTTGTGCCTTCTGCCCTCATCTCTTCTGCTTGCTGTCTGCCGACCTTGCCCAGATGTGCTGAGGTTTACACCCCGAGGTGCTTGTCAGAAGAGCTTTCCCTTACTTTATTGGCAGGATTTGCAGTAGCAGACATCACTCACTGGCTGCCTGGTCTGCTCTGCTTAGGCAGCCTCAAATGTTGATGCTCTCCGTGCTCCCACCACGACTCTTGGCTTGTGGTCAGACTGGGAAGCGCTGCCTGGTGCTCTCCACGTACTCTGTTCACACATTTTTCGTCAGCTCTGTCATGACTTAATCTGGTCATCATTCACCAGTGATGGCTAAATGGCACGGGGTATGCTCAGCACTAATCACTTGAAGGAGATGTATGCAAAGGTTACATCCTGGTGGTAAATGTCATGCCCTGTGCAGTTCAATCAGGGCTGATATTTATGTGATCGTGCTCCACTATGCCAAGTGGAAATCCCTCCTCCCAGAGAAACCCAGATATTTTGGTTGCAGCAGGACCTAACCCCCATTTTTGGGAAGTTTCATTGGCTGCACTTTTCCAGCAGAAGGTTCCTGCTGCTGGTGCTTGGGTTACAGCTGCCACATCCTTGGCTTACAGGAGGATGGACCTTTGGAAGGAGCAGCAGCTGCTGCTTCACCAAGTGTGACCTGGTTGCATCATGGTTGGTGTCCTGGGTATGTGGACCTGGAGGATTTCTGGTCCCAGTCCTGTGTCTTTTTGATACAAAACAGAGGAGGGAGTCCCTGGTAGGTGTTCCCAGTTTGGCTCCTCTGCCAGTGCATTTGAGACTCTGCCTATGGAAGGGACCTGGTAGAGCCTTGGCTCTGGTGTGAAACCCACCCATGGGTGTCCAGGGGAGAAAATCTCTTTCTGGAAACCC
Organism: Margarornis squamiger; assembly: GCA_035222235.1. Classification (NCBI taxonomy): domain Eukaryota; kingdom Metazoa; phylum Chordata; class Aves; order Passeriformes; family Furnariidae; genus Margarornis; species Margarornis squamiger. The sequence goes on along the minus strand of JAWWTY010000088.1, from coordinate 71,495,094 downwards.
TCATGAGCTAAAGGCTGTGATTGCTCTTGGTGAAGTGAGTTTATTTTAGTTTTAGGGAGAAGAGTATTTTGAAATAGTTTAAAACTTGGTATAAGTTTTGCTCTCAGGGCTTTCCAGGGATGTCCAAAACCAAGAGCAGTGGACAGGAGGGATCAGAGTGGGATGGGGAAGAACACACAGGGGAAAATAAAGGGAAAAGTGGAATAAAAGCAGCTTCCCTGGGTGTGGGGATAAGGAGGGAGATGTCACAGCTGGAGTGAGGGCTGGATCTGGTGTCTGGGGGTGCATACTGGAGGTTGGATAGCAGGAAACTAGCTGGGATCGTGGTGATGAGGTCAAGGGTGGACTGGCAATAGGAGTGGGAAGGAAAGCGGCAGCAACAGCTTGCAGGGGGAGCAATTCCATAGGGTGTTCTCCAGCTACCACAGAGACCTTGAGAGCATGGGGCTTGTTGTACCTGGAGGACTGAGTGGTACAATGAGTAGCTGATCAGCTACTCAATTGGCATTTTTCTTACTCCATGACAGAGGGAGTACGTGTGGGAGCAAGATGCTCAGCCCTCATCCATGCTGAGGAGCAGCAGATACCCCATGAGCATGTCAGCAGCAGCCACAGTGAAACCATCCATGTGTTACTGCTGCATGGGGAATGTGGGGAAAACGTTGGGATATGTTAGGGAGGAGCAGGGAGGGAAGGGTGGATACTCTCCCAATTTCCTTTGGGATGCTACCGGGCACTTGAAGCTCATCCTTGGTTATTGGGATGTCCAATTCCTTGGCTTTGCAGCCAGCACTGCCAGCTGTGGTGCTCCACTCCTGCTTCCCCAGCCATGCCAGCAGACATGAATTATGTATGGCCACTAAAACTCTCACCCTGTTGCTTCTGATTACAGAGAAATTACGGGTTACTGGGCCAGACTGTGCAGCCGGTGATGTCTGTGGGGCTTTGATGCCCCGAGCAGAATTCGGTCAATGATGCATGGCTAAGTGCAGGTGCTCTGCAGCAGCCTGACCTCAGCCCTGGAGCTCCTCGTTATCCAAAGCCTGGATTTCACAGGGAACTTGCAAGCCCTGTGACTTGTCTCAAATCATCTATGTAATTTTTTTTTATTTTTTTCCTTTCCCCCAGTATTGCAAAGCTTTGGGCAAGGCTTCTGTTTTGGGTGCTGTTTCCCGTGACTCAGAGAGTAAATAGCAGTTGTGTGCTCACCTGGTTTGCTTGCTAAAAATGAATGAGAAACAGTTCAGGGCCTTGTTTCCTGGTTGTTTCCTTCTATTTTGGGTGAGTTCATCTCTGATTATGGGCTGTCAAACCTCAGAAATTCGTAGCTGTCTGTCCACTCTCTAATTTTTTATTTTATTTTAAATGGAACAGAAAAGGAACATAGTCCTCTTTTAGTGCAAAGTCATACATACTCCTAAGAGCAGGTGGATTTTGCAGGACTCCTGACATACAACAGTTGAGAATGCATGCCTGGGTAGTGATGCAAGCATGGGAAGCAGCCCAATTTTTTGGCAGTGGACAGTGAGTACTGAGAAGCTTTATCATGAGCACATTAAAACATTTACATCCAGCTCCACAGACTTCATTTGGGCCCTTTGTTGTGATAGGTCATACTGGGAATGTCATGAAGAGGAGGAGTGTCTTTCTCGGCTACATTTAAGACCTACAAAGCTGTAATTACAGTCATTATTGCAAGGCTGTTTCCCATTCTGTGGTGCCCAAGTGGGAAGGCAGAAGGACAGAACTGAGCAATGAAGGCGTTGGTGTTGGTGTGGATTTACACCCAGGCAGGGCTGTGCTTGGTGTTGGAGGAGATGGGAAGGTGCATGTGTGAGTCTGAGAGGAGATGGTTGCACAATATGTGCCCACACAATCACAAAGGCACACACAAGCAGGCTTGCACACACGTTTTTGCTCGTGTTGGAGCACTGTCCCAGACTGTTATTTGCCTCTCTGCCACGTGCTGGAGCTTGCTGAGATCACCTTGGCTTGCAGGGGACTGGAGGTAAGACAGAGCACCTCTCTCATGGGGAAAGGCTGAGAGTGTTGGGGTTGTTCAGCCTGCAGAAGAGAAGATGCCAGGGTGACCTTAGAGCCCCTTCCAGAACCTAAAGGGATTACAAGAGAGATGGGGACATTCCTTATTCTGACAGGGCCTGTCAGAATAGGACAAGGGGTAGTAGTTTTAAACTAAAAGTCCATTTAAACTGGATCTAAGGATGAAAGTTTTTACTGTAAGGCTGGTAAAACACTGCCACAGGTTTCCCAGAGAGCTAATGGGTGCTCCATCCTGGGAAGCATTCAAGGCCAGGGGCTCTAAGCAACCTGATGTCTCTGTTCATGGGAGGAGGTTGAATTAGATGATCTTTAAATGTCAGTTCCAACTCAAGTGCCTTTATGATTCCTCCTGGATCCTGGCATCTGGGAGTGCTGCTGATCTCCACACTTGCTTCAGAGCAGGTATCTACAGACAGGTCAGCTCGTGGAGGAAGTAAGGTGAGTACAGGTAGCAAAAAGCTGATGCTGGGGGCTGGAATTCATCCCAAGAGGTGGGATACCCCTGGGGGACACACCTGGGTGTTTCCCTCCTTTGGCCACTCCCTCCCTGTATGACAACAACAGGTCACTCCAGGTTTTGTGTTTCCACTGCCTTGTCAGTGGAGCATCTCTTTGCTTTTCCTGGGCAGGGATTGTCTTTGATGCTGCAGGTAAGGCAGTAGCAGCTGGCCTAGCAGGATAATATGCCCTCTTGGCAAGGTCTGCAGACCTCTCTGTAATATGGATGGGGAATTATAATGATACAACATTCAGCCAGTGCCCAAAGCCAGTAGTTGCAGTTCTTCTGATGTCTCGCTCCTGAAGGCAGTGGAAGATGTTAAGGTCTGCAGTGAAATGACCCTGACTTGCACTAATTATCCAGACTTTTAGATTGTTGCCTCATGAAACTTGTACAAAATAGACACAAATTTCAAAACAAGGGGTGGCTTGGATTTTCCTCTGGGCCCCAGAGATTGCTGCTTTGACTTGTGCAAACTTTATAGAAGGCAGTGACGGATTGGCATGGGTTGAGATAATCACCTGGAACGAAAGAGGTCAGTGAAAGAGTTTTTGGGCAGTGAGAAAGACATGAGGAGCCTTAGACTGCTGGTCATCCAGTTAACAATAGCCAAGGAGTGTCCATGTGCCTGGAAAGGGTGGTCAGACATTGGCAGGGGCTGCCCAGGGAGGGTTGGAGTGCCCAGGGCTGGAGGTGCCCAAGGCAGGACTGGCTGTGGCACTCA
>JAWWTY010000088.1:71433604-71457794 GCA_035222235.1 Margarornis squamiger | reverse complement strand
GCTGGTTTTGTACTGGTTTGGCTTCAGGGGGATTTGGTGCCAGTTTTCAGTGGGATCAGGCTGGGGCAGACCCTTCCTGCCAAATGCATCCTGCTGGGCCAGGACTATCAGTAGAATGGTTTGGGTTAAAAGGGATCTATCTTCAAGATATCTATCTTATTCCACCCTCTGGCATGGGCAGGGACACCTTCCTCTATCCCAAGTTGCTCCAAGCCCTGTGCAACCTGGCCTTGCCCCTTCCACCCTGTGGCCAAGGCATGCTTGTGATGGGGTCTGGTGGAGGAACCTCACCTTTGGCTTCATCACCTCTACAAGGTGCTGGGTGTTAAATCCCCTATTGGGATTTGGGGTCTGTGCAAGCACTGAATGATCCCTGTAGCTTTGGGCGGGTTCTGCAAGAGCCCAGAGGAAGGACAGAAAGACTCTGGCAGGCTGGAGTTCATCCAAAAATAAATAAACCAGAAATACTGGGCCTTCAGGCTCAATGGTCTGTTCCTCAAAAGACAATTTTGGAAGGGATCGCCGTGCTTTTGTTCTTCCATTAGGCAACTGAGGAGAGAGCATTGTTTTCCTCCCCTCATCCGTTCCCCTTTTAGGGAAAGAAGGAGGACTTGGCCACCGTGAGCCGAGCATCTCGGGGGACCTCCCAAAACAACGGGCTGTGTGGAGGAGTCATCCTGTCCCCGTCATCCCCTTCCCTGCCTTCACCCTGCCCTTGGCACGGCTGTGCCCGCCCGGGGCTGTCGTGCCACGCGTCACTGCCAGCCAGCAGGGAGCTCCGAGGGGTGTTCTCACCTCCCTCCCTGGAAACACGGATAATTCCACTTATCTCCATGTTTATCACTTCCCATACGCTTGGCAAGGCAACCCTGGAGTTTATCTTCTGCCAGGAAGGTGTGTGAGCTCCGGGACGGTGTAATGTGTCCAGGTGTGGTGTCTTGGATAACGCAGCGCTCCTGAGGAATGTCACTCAGGTGTTCCTGGATGTGGAATGAAGCTCTTTGGGCACATCCATCCCAGTGTAATTTTTCCCCTGTGTGCTGAAGGCATGCATCTGGATCTGCAGAGAATGTCTCTGGGGTGGAGAGCATCTCCTCAGCCATGCTCTGCGTGATCCTGGAGTTAATTCCCCATGCAGGAAAATGGGGCTGGCTCATGAAACTGGAGTGGTTTTGGTTTTGTTTTTGTTTTTTTTTTTAAAAAATATAGATGTTGTAGGGTTTTTTTTTAAATACTGGACTAAAACCAACCTATCTTCTTTTGCCCAGGCTTCAAGGCTGACCCTGCTGAGAGCCCCTGAGATACTGAACTCTATGAGCGGAGACCACTTGACTGCACTCAGCACCTTTCAGGACCAGGCCCTAGGTAATTATTCTAATTCTGTGCCTGGGTGATGGGTGAAATTTGATGTTCTGGACTACGCAGACTGTCTGAAATGACATTTCTAGCTGTTACTCTCATGAATCTGTGGGTGGTTTTTTTTCCTGCTGAAGGTTGTCACTCTAGATTAGTGGCTTGATGCTACAATAGTACCAGAAATAAAGGGGTGTATCTGTTTTGCTTCCAAAGGGGGAATCATAGAACAGTTTGGGTTGGAAGGGACTTTAAAGGCCATCTAGTCCAACCCTCTTGCAATGAGCATGTACACTTTCCATTGGAAGGCAACACCAGGTTGCTCCAAGCCCCATCCAACCTGACTTGAATGTTTCCAGGGATGGAGCAGCCACCACCTCTCTGGGCAACCAGGATTGCTGGATCACCATACTGGTAATGGTCCCCAACTTGGGGAGTTCTCCTGAAGTTAACTCACAGAAAGCTGTAAAAACAGAAAAAACAACAACAACAAAAAGTTTTCACTCCCATCAGAAGAAATCAAAGGCTCAAAATAGTAATATTCATTGGCAAAGATGCTTGTTCAGGTCAGACTTTTAAGAAGTGCTCAAAACCTACAGGTGCCTGCTTTTTAAAATAAATCCAGCATCCATTTTCTGCAGAAAAATAAGTTATGAAAATCTTACTCATCTGGGTTTGCAGTAGCTGCTTTCTCTCCTCCAAACCTGGTGTCACTGTTGTGCCTTTGAGAAACTTTCAGCCTTTGCTCCAGGTTGGATAGATGGAAATCAAAGAGCATGGAACCAAGCACTGTCCTGCTCTGCATCCTGCATCATGCATGGAGAAGCAGTGTCATCCAGGTGCTTTGCCTGGGGCACATGGGCAGGATTTGACCCAAGATTTATTCTTCTATCCCAGCAAGACCAGTTCAAACTCAGAGCATGAGCTTGGAAGGTGAGGATCTCGGGTGAGTTTTAAGAGGAGTAAGGAGGAAGCCAGCAGGATGCTGTGGATGTTACTCTGAAGCACTAAGGATGAAGGATTTCCTGTAGGATTGGTTTCCTGAGCACGATGATATTCCATGCAAAATTCCCTATGCCAATAAAAGCATCAGTCAACAGAGGGTTATAATTCTTAGCCCCATCTGCTGAGTTTTTCCCCCATTTAATAAAAACGATCTTTGCACTGATTTCAGCAGAGGTTAAAGCCCAGCTCCCAGGATCAGGATGGCAAGAGGGCAGATGGTGTGTCGCTGGCCACTCTCCCAGAGCATCCTCTCTCTGTGTGGGAACAGAGGGCTTTTCTCCATTCCTTGCAGCTCTGTATGGTGACATTTTCAGGATCCAGGCCTGAGGACTTTGACTGGGTTGTTTCCTGTTTTGACAATCTCTATTTCAAATACTCTACACACAGCATTGTGCAGGGAGTTAAAACAAACCACAACCCGTATCCTTCTCTCTTGAATGTTGTGGTGGGGAGCTAGGCTGAGGTTTCCAGTGGGGAGAGAGAAGACATGGATGGTGAGACAGGCTCAGGGAGTGGAAGAGAGGAAAATGAAGAATGAGAAAGAAGAAATACGTTCACCTTCGAGGCTGCAGTGTGAAATTTTCCCCAATTCCACTCTGAATTTGTGGGGATGGGGTGCTTCCTCAGTGCTGAAGCTCATATGCTTTGTGTTTAAACTGCTGCTGTCAAAGCTTGGGAGAGTAACTAAAACAAAAAGGTCACAGGTCAAGTGGATGTTTTCCAATTGACCGGAGTGCAATATAAATCCTGGGGAAGGAAATAACCCAACAAACATCCACCAGCCCCGTGTCTGCATCCCCTGCTCTAGTGCTGGCTGCTGGTGACAGGTCCTACAATCCTGCAATCCAGTGGGAGAGTCAGGCAGCTGCCTCAGCATCCTGAAACACACCTCAGGCAGCACCCCCTCCCCAGTGAATTTTCTGTGCAAAGTTTACAGAACCAGATCCAGGTTTGATCTGGGTCAGCGATTAGGAGGATCAAGAGGTTGCTCCAGGTGAGCGTGGTAGGAGAGGAAACACCTGCCTGTGAGGATCTTGGGACTGAGGTTCATCCTGAACCCTTACAACAGATCTTCAGCTGAGGGCTGGTATTTGCTGCTGTAAATTTGGGGGATTTGGGCAGGCAGCACTCCTGGGGAACATCGAACCAAACGTGTCTCTGCCACAGCTTCGTGTCGTCCCTCGCACAGTCCCCCCTGAGGTTTTGGTGTGTCCAGGTGCTCTTCAATGTGTTGTAACCTGAAAATAGGGATAGGTAAAGGCAAAGTGTTCTGGGAGCTTTGCCAAGTGAAAGGCACTGAATTATTAAGAGATCTGAATCTCGATAAAGGATTTAGGCTCTATAACAACTTTTAAGAGAAAATACGGTGTTTGCAGAAACAGATTGGGACCGTCCTAAGAAATGGAGCGATCCTTTTTAAATTGCATTGCTTTCATTATTATTATTTTAATAATAATAATATTTCCACAGTGAAGCCATATATGAGAATATTATTTGTGTAGGAACTGGAAATGAACCTGAAATGATCAGCGTATTTTTTAAAGGCACTTTGCAAGTCACTTGGCATTGGAAAAGGTACAACTATCCATCAAAGCAAGGCTTGGGGATAAAATAATTAGAAATCACACAACCATAGCAAAGGAAGATTAGTGCTAAAATTAGAAGCCATAAAGTTGTTTTTAGATTAGGCTGGAATCTGGGCAGGCTGCTTTATTGTACCATGTTACTTTAAAAAATGCAAGGTGAGAGGTGTGAATTGTCTGCATTTGGTTGTGCTGAAATGGAAATGCTGATTTGAGTGCTAGATGGGATGATCTATGAGATAATTTTCAGGGAAATCCTTAGGGGATGGAAGCACAGTCCCCTGTGAAAGATGACCAGCTGCTAAAGGAGCTGGGGTTGGTGCTGAGCTCCATTCCTGATGGATATCCCATAAGGTGGGTTTGCTCCTGGTTTTGTTTCAGGGTTCTAGTGGCCAGATAGCCATGTTGCATCAAGAAAAAGGTGGTGGGATGGCTGGATGAGAAAGGGTCTGCCACCCCATAGGTTGGGTGAGTGCAAGTTGGAGCTGCTGTGGTCCCCACACCTGAGCTGGGGCTTTGGGGCCAGATAGCAATGTCAGATGGGTATAGCCCATGGAGCTTCATCACTTCATTTGTGTGCTGGAACCGCTTATTCATGAAGAGGAATGAATTTTCTGTCAGAGACAAACACCAAAATGATCTGTGGACAGGCTGGGAGAACCGGGGCTGTTCAGCCTGAAGAAGAGAAGTGCCAGGGAGACCTTAGAGCCCCTTCCAGTGCCTAACAGGGCTCCAGGAGATCTGGAGAGGGACTTTGGAGCGATAGAACAAGGGGAAATGGTTTTACAGCAACAGGGGATATTCAGAAAAGACTGAAGTAACAAACTGCTTGCTATGAGGCACTTGCACAGGTTGCCCAGAGAGGTGTATGTTCCACGTACAAATGCCCTCAGAAAAAAGTGTCTTTGGACTTCTGATATAGCTGGAAAGGCATAAAATGAGGAGGAGGTTAGAGGACAAGGTCAGACACATCCAGATGTTTTTGCCATGGAGGATGCCATGCAGAGTTTCCTGTCACCCACAGAAAGGTGACTTCTTCACTGCTGGTGCCCTTAAATAGGGAGTGGGGGATTTCTGGGCAAGAAGCCTCAACTTTGTGGGATGTGCTGCCTAAATATGGACATGACTAGGTGAAGCCTTTCACCTGTTCCCACCAGAGGCACCAAATGAAAGGGTCTTAGGTTCCCTACTGGCCAAGAAGCACCAGCCCCCCTGCGACCACCCACAGCATCTTGTTGGCACATGCATTTCCCGGTGCCTGCAGGGGGAAAGTGGAGTTGAGCAGACTGCCTGCACCCCCCCCGGAATGCTCCCTGCTGTGGCTCCAGCTCAGTGAAAGCAGGACAACTCCTCACCAACTCTTTGTAGCCCGAGAACAGAGCCTTGGAAAAGTCCGGCAGCGGGAACTTTACTAATTCCAACTAATGACTCCGAAATACTGACTGTGGGGAACAATTGCACATCATCAAAAGGCACAGACAAAAGAAATGCACTGTATTGTAATGGCAAACGGAGCTGAATTTGGTCTGATGGAGCACCTTTCATATTCCAAGCATTTCAAAGCCTTTTGCAGAGTAATGAGCTGCATGCTGACAGCAGGCCCCGTGGACCAGGCTTTATGTGCCCAACAATAGCTGGCACAGTTGTTGGCAGAGGACCTGCTCGTGGTGGGAGAGGGGATGGTGGCTGGGATGCTGGGGTTATCCTGCTCTTTCCTGGGGTTTTTTCAGTGCTGTTGCATCTCTCGCTGGTGTTTGGATGGGTGCTGGAGGTGACAGGGCAAGACTGGTTGGTCTTTCCTCACTTAAAGGGCGCTTAGGAAAAAGATGTAGACAGGCTTTTTTAGTAGGATCTGTAGTGGTAGGACAAGGGGTGACAGTTTTAAATTACAAACAGGGAGATTCAAACGAAATATGATGAAGAAATTCTTTATGATGGGGGTGGTGAAGCACTGGCATGGAGACACTGGCTGCCCCATCCCTGGAAGTGTCCAAGGCCAGTTTGGACAGGGCTTAGAGCAACCTGGTCTAGTGGAAGGTATCCTTGTCCACCACAGGGGGCTTGGAACTGGTTGATCTTTTGTCCCTTCCAACCCAAAACATTCCACTAAACAGGAGTGGACCGACATGCTCTGCCATGAGAATCCCTTGGCACAGCTGAGAATAGACCTCAGCCTTCCAGGTCACCATCTGGTCCTCTAATCTTGTGGTCCCTGTGACAGTTTCATGAAGGCCCACATACAACTTCAGCTCTTTAATTTTAGCTGAGCCAGAATAGCACTGGTGCAGCTGTGGGAACCGATATCTTAGTCCTGAAACTATTTCGGTGGCAGGGAAGTTTCTTGCCCCTTTGCGAGGAGAGGAAAAGGTTAATCGCGTAATTTTTTTTTTCCCTTTTTTCCTTTCCTTTTTTTTTTTTTTCCCAAAGAGGAAATAAATGTACCTACCCCACCCTAAGGGGACAGCACAAATCTGTCAGCCCTTGGCGGGTGGGGGCAGGCAGCTGGGCTGCATTAAGGAAGTCGCCCTGGGGAGGGAAGGGTTTTGGGGCATGGGTGGGGGGCTTGGCTGCCCGCCCGGAGCTGCAGGCAGAGAGCGGGATGCTGTGCTGGGCTCTGTTTCAGCAGGCCAGGCTCTGGTGCTGTCCGCAGAGCCACAGAGTCACAGAATGGTTTGGGTTGGAAGGGACATTAAAGACCATCCAGTCCCACCCCTTGCCATGGGCAGGGACACCTTTCAGTAGCCCAGGTTGCTCCAAGCCCCATCCAACCTGCCCTTGGACACTTTCAGGGATCCAGGGGCAGCCACAGCTTCTTTGGGAAACCATGTATTCCTTCCCAGTATTCCATCTAGCCCTGCCCTCTGGCAGTGGGAAGCCATTCCCCGTTATCCTGTCACTCCAGGCCCTTATCCAAGTTCCTCTCCAGCTCTCCTGGGGCCCCTTTAGGTGCTGCAAGAGGGTCTCCCTGGAGCTATGGGACTTGTGATGAGTTAATCTTACCCAGGGCTGGAATAAAAGATCTGTAGCAGAGCCTGGTTTGGAGTTAGAAAATGGTGAGGAAGGGGATCTCAGACTTTGTCCCCTGTGACCCAGGTCCTTCTCTGCACTGGCTCACTGCTAACCATGATAACCAGATTCCAGCAGCCTCCTGGCTTTGCTGGAGGAGCACACTGGGTTATTGTTGGGTTTTCTGCATCATCCCCATCCCAGCAGGTAAAGGAGGATGGGAAGCTGGCTAAGATGCTTTGGAAGCCTGGTTCCTCCTCACTCCATCTGTGTTTCTGTGCCTCCTGCACTCCAACTGGGTCGGGCTGATGCCATGGCAAGACTCCCTCTTGCAGACAGCAGTCTTGCATGCTGTCAGCCCAGCAGGGATTTGATGGTGCACAGATGGATTTGCTTCCTGTCTCCCTTTCCATCAGCCTCATTTGAGGCTGCCCAGTGCTGCTTTCCAAGCAGGAATCTCTCAGTGGGCTGGCCAAACATGTGCTTTAGCAGACACAGGTTCTCCGTGATGACCCAACCTCATGCAGGTATTTTGCTTCCACTTTTGAACTGATGCTCAAAGGAATGTGTAAAGAGCCAACAGTTTAAGTTTCTCTGGGAGCTGATTGCAATAAAAATACACAGAGCCTATCCAAATCTTTCTTGTTTTGCTTTTATATCAGCAGTGGCTGGTGTGAGTAACCCACACTTAACTTCTGAGCATAGTGGGAGGTAAGTCAGCTCTGGAGGCTCGGGGGAGACTGTGCTCAAAGGAGGTGAAGGTGGAGCTGATGTTGGCCCTGGTGTTGTGTTTGAGGTGGATTTACATCGTTACTCTTAGCCACATGGATGCTTTGCCTGTGGTTCTTGTTTCAGTTGAATGTTGTGGTAGGGACAGGAAGGGAGGCATTGAGAAGGCAAGTATTGAATTTATAATGCTAGACCAGCACTGTTTGGTCTAGGAGAGCATCAGGGGAGCCTCAGTGGTGTTTTCCAGTAGAGGGGCAGACCTGGTGAGCCTGGGCATCCCTGTGGGGCTGTGGGAAAATGCTGTGCCCCCATAGCCCTGGGACAGAGTGGGCTCTGACTGCCCTCTCTAGCGCAGCTCCAGGGCAAGGGGCTCATCTGGGTTTTGCCAAATAGGTTTCCTTGCCTTCTGTCTGGGATTCACCATGTGTCTGAGCTTTTAACATCACTTCATTCTCTACATCCCATGCCCCTGTCCCAGATGTGTTTGTTTAAGTGGCTTTAATTAACTTACATTTTCCTGTGCGTGACAGCTCCTTGAGGCTTTGGTAGCTGTTTTCTGTCCTTCTACAGTTGTCACTGACATGTAGCACTTTCCCTGCAGACCAGCCTTCAAGCTTACCGTGTTTTTTCCCTGCTCTGCGGAATTATTTTAACATACTGAAGGAAATGGTTTCCATGTGAGTGTTGTTACACACACTCAATTGATTATTAGGTGTGATTTTCCTGATCCCTGCTGGTATCTATGAGGATTTTGAGCGAGGGAGCCAGAGGGGCGTAGGATGATGGTTTAGGTCAGATAGATTTATCTTCACGAGTGACAAGACTGATAACTCTGGAGTGGCATGGCTACAGGTGTTATCATTTGGGTGTCTCCTCAAGAGTGAAGGTTAATGTCTTGCCACTACTGATCCATCACGGTGTTATCTGCAGGATTTATAGGTCTTCTTGTGCCTTTCCAGCAGCAGTGGGCTCGGTTTTTCAGAGTTCAGAGCTATGTACCTGCTCCCTGGTTGCCGCAGCCATAATGATCACATCAGCAAGCCCTTGCTCTCATGGATTTGTTTGCTTTTAAACTCAAAGTTAGGCGTAATTTCTGCTTGTTATTGTACAGTTTTGCCCTTCCTCAGTGGAGGAGGGTTGGATGTGTGGGCACAAGCCCAATGGTTGAGTCCTTTCCCAAGGCAAGGCATCACAGAGTGGTTTGGGTTGAAAGGGACCTCAAAGCTTATCTCATTCCTCCCCCCTGCCATGGGCAGGGACACCTTCCAATAGACCACGTTGCTCAGAGGCATCAAGCAGATGAAGGCAAGACAAGCCTTGATCCTGCCTTCCTGAAAATCCTCCAAGAAATGTGACCAGGAGGATGGAAGGGAGCAAGGAGGGACTCAGATCTTAAAGTAAAATCTCTTGGGGGAAAAAAACCAACAAAACAAAACCCAAACAAACAAAGAGAGAGCAATAAATCCAACAAATTCAAATGAAAAGGCAGCTGACATGAGTGACAATTGTACAGCATCAGATAACACCGCATCCTGAATTCCAGTGGGATAGGAAATATGAAGCAAAAATCAGTCAGGTGCTTCTAGATAGCGATAAGGAAAGCAATTCCCATTTACCGGTAGAAATAAAATAAGAGGTCCTGATAAACCCTCCATGACTAGACTGGATTAGGGCTCTAGCTGTGAAAATTCATTACAGGCATGCAAAAGAATGCGTATCGCGCCAAGCTAAACTGACTACAAACACCATTTATCTGGAGAAGAGACGATTCCCTCAGAATAAATAGATTTCTTTCAAAAGGAAGGGGGTTGATCTGGCAGAAATCTATATTCTTGCCTTGTCATTTATTATGCAAATAAGTCTCACACCTTTCTAAGCCATGAAGGATGAGTTTATGTTGGAGTTTTATGCCGGAAGAATGATCTTAAGCTGTTTCAGGGACTCCAGGCTGGGGTTCCTTGCACACAGTGCCAGGAGCTGCTGATTTCAGGAAGGGTCCTGATGGTGAGAAGTGCAGGGCCTTGTCAACCAGGGTCATGCAATTTAGTCAGATGTTTTCATAATTCCCATAAACAACCCCATTGCTTCATATTATTTTCTACTATTTATGATGTTTGACTTTGGATAATTTTATATTTATTTTTATTTGGCTTTGGTTTGCTCTGTTCTATTCTCTTGCATTCATAGAATCATATAATCACTGAATGGTTTGGGCTGGGAGAGACCTTAAAGATCTTCTAATTCCAAACTCCCTGCCATGGGCAGGGACACCTTCCACTGTCCCAGATTGCTCCAAGCCCCGTCCAACCTGGCCTTGGACACTTCCAGGAGTGGGGCAGCCACAGCTTCTCTGGACAATATGTTCTATTTTATTTTATTGTATTTTGGTTTAGTTTTGTTTATTTTTATTCTGTGTATCTGGTTCATGTGCAGAAGGGAACCCATTGCACAAGGGAACCCAAGAACTCCTCTCTCCTTGTCTTCAGTTCTCTTCTTTGTGGCATCAGCACCCTTTAAATCTGCCTCACTCTGCTTAGTAGGGCTCAGTGGAGCAGGACACATTTGAGACTCAGTTTGTGGCTGGCTCTGAGGTGGTTGTAGGTGGCTGCAGAAGCATTTAGCATGATGTGCAGGGACTGAAACGTGACCTAACGCCTTTTGTTCTAGCAATTACGTCTCTCAGGATGCTAATTTTAGAAATAGAATTGAGCTGGTAGAAACTACGAATAGTAGATGAAACCTTGATGCTCCCTTTGGTGGAGAAAAGACTGAGCCAGTGTTGAAGGAATGAAAACCAAAAAAACAACACAAACCAAATTGAAGCAGAAAGAGATCTCTAAAAGGTATTTCCTGACAAGGAGGTTGTAGGTTTTGGTCTGGTATTTTGGAAAGGCTCCTGATGAATTTTATACATGTGAATAAAGCTCCAGAGGTGGAATCCTGACCCACAAACCCACCAAGCTCTCATCTGTGAGATGGACTCTGGCATGATTCAGGACAAGGGGATCTTCTCTCTGGTCAATATCAATATCAATGGCATGCTTGGAGAGTAGAAGAATCCAGATTGGGACACTGTATGTCTTCATAAGCCATCAGTAGGACACACAGAGAACCTGGGTTATAGCAGAACATGTACAGAGGACTTTCCTAGATGCTTGATCCTGGATTTCCGAGGTACTTTTCCATCACAGCCAGTAAAGGTATTTGCATTGATTTCTGCCTCTGGTGATCTTAGGAGACCATGGCAATAGGTGGCTTCTGGTGGGAGGAAAGGGGCAGGATGGATGAGCAGGAGGGACCGAACACTGAGCATCTGCTGTGGGGTGCTGAGGGGCGGTGTTTGCCATGGCATGAATCTCTCTTACTTCTCCAGGGGCATTTTACACTTGTGGTTTCTTTCCTGAGCATTTCTGTGGTGCTGGGCTGGCCGTGTCTTGCAGTGCTCTGGAGAGATTCTGCTAATGGGATCTGACCTGATGGCTTTGCATGTTTTAAGTAAATTAAACACAGCTGCTAGGAAAATCCAGTAACCTTAACAGCACCACGGCTCCGTTGTCTGCATTGTAATTACAGCGGCAACCGCCGGGAAGTTCTACTTTCTGGTTTATTTTTAAATAACTTCTGAGCCACCCTTTGATCAACTACTTCATCCCCAAGTCCTGCCTGTCCTCTTCCAAGGCTTAACCCTTGCTGCTTCCTCAAGCATCCATCTCATCAGAGTTTCGGTCAGTCACGAAGGAAAGTGGCTGACAGCAAAAAAATTACTCTCCTCCCCAAATATATCCTGTAATTTTGAGCTGAGGGTGAATCTGGGTAGAGTTTAAGCCAGATCTTACAGGGTGTGTGCAGACTGCAGGCGTTGAGTGGTGCTTTATGGCTCCTGAGGAAGTGCATCTTGAAATACGCGTTTTTTTGTTCTGCTTCAGCCAAAATCCTTTGTACCCTTTCAGAGAAATGGGCTTTCTGTCACAATGACAACACTTCGATGAGAAGCGAAAGGACTTAGATTTATGTAGGAAGCAAAATTAGGAGCCTAATTAGTTTTCCCTTGTCAACCCATGAGTGGAACACATGCCTGCAAGAGCAAATGGTCAGCTCATGGCATGGGCGTAGATGCATTCTCTTTCTCTTCATTAAAAGCTCACACCATCTTCTCTGTAGGAGCTGCATGGTTTTAAATTTCTGAAGGAAACCCAGGATTAGGGAAATGACTTGTGCTTTTGGATCAGAGTCTGCAAAAGGGCTTAAGAAGCAGCTGTATTTTAAGCACGTCCCAGTGCAAGGAGGTTGGCTCAGCATCACGGGATGCTGGTCCCGCCTCGAGGGCAGCGTGTTTGGGTGACCAGAGCTGCTGCATCCAAGGTTATGTTGTATTTCAGTATAGAGAATAGAATATATGTATATATGTGTGTGATTATTTCATTAGTCACAGAATGGTTTGGGTTGGAAGGGACCTTGAAGACCATCTACTTCAGCGTCCCTGCCACGGACAGGGACACCTTCCACTAGACCTGGTTTCTCCAAGCCCTGTCCAGCCTGGTCTTAAATGCTTCCAGGGATGCCCAGCTTCTCTCAGCAACCTGTGCCAGTGCCTTACCACCTTCATCAAAAATCATGGTTCTCTTCTACCCTTCATCCTGCTTGGATGTGGGATGAGCTGTCTCACAGGGATCAGAGGGCACTTCCAACAGGTGCCTTTGCCAGATTGCTTTCCAGCTCTGCTTTTCTCTTGAACTGGACTGCCCAGAGCAGGCAGATCTCAGCTGAGGTGCCCTGCTCTGCTCTCCCATCTGCTGTCAGTACCTCCTTGTGTATCCCTGGGAGTGAAGAGGGTGCCTCTGCATTTGATGTGGGTGAAAACACTGAGTGAGCGTGATTGAGGCTGTAAACTTTATGAGATCCTGTGTTTTATGGTAAATTTTAAATTGACACTGCAATCAGGAGCATTAGAGTTTGTAAAGGAAAGTCGGTGTGATGTGTTGCGGAACACAAGGTGGTAATTTCCTCTGTTATATTGATGCTATCAACAGCAAAGAATGAAGCAGCTGCTTCTTGGAGGATTGGTTTTTTAATGCATTCATTTTATGTAATTTATAGAGTATTATTTATTTACTGGGGGTTTCCCCCTTTAGCTGGCTTTTCTTCTCCATTGCTGGAAGAATGCAGCACTGCTTTACCCATCACTTTTCACCTGTAGATTTCAAAGCCTTTCCAACCACAGCCAGCATTGTTGTTTCTATTATCACACAGGAAGGGGAGAACTGAGCACTGGAGATTGGAAAGGATGTCAGCCCAAAGATGTGGCTGGGCCACTCCTCCTTGTGAGCCTGATCCACACACTCAATTCTTCCCAGGTTGGGAGGGATGATCCATCTCAGGGCATTTTTTGATGGAAGAAACAGTCCTTGGCAGTAAAAAAACCCCAGCAATAATAATCCAAAACACTCTGCTAGGCAATGAAATATCCACATGTGTCAAGGCATGACAGAAATGCCTTTTCAAAGTACGTTTGCCAGGTGGGATTTTCTGCAGGGATGTGGCTGACTTGGTTCCAGTGATTCCAGTGGGTATCTGCAGTGCACTGCCCTGTTGGAGGCTTTCAGTGAAGCTTAGGCTCTCAAATTGCTCTGTTGATTGACAGAAATGGGGTTTTCAGCTGGAGTCTTTTCTGTTGAGGTGGGATTCATCTGTCCACATTTGGGTATGTGGATGGTACCACCTCTTCCCTCAGTGTCTGGGCTGCCTTCACCATTCATGGCGAGCAGTAAGGGCAATTTCAGTGGTGTGATTTCTCTTCTCCTAAAGTATATATATAGCTGAGATCAGCTGCATCTTACTGGGGCTTCTCCTTTGCTGATGGACTCTAGATAACTAGCCCAGCCTAGCTAACTCTAGCATTTTTCTTGGGTGTGTGAGGGGTGTGTGACCCTGGATGTCTCCTTTCCACAACATATTTCAGTAATGGAGGGAAGGAGAATTATCCCCAAACGTGGTGTATCATGGGTTTTTCAAACCTGATGTTGTGTGCTCTGGTGTTCCACCATGGACAGACTCTGTGGTTGCACTGCAGGTTCTGGTGCACTGTGGTCAGATATCATATCCACCTCCACACACCTCCAAAAGGATGGGGCCACCCTGGTCTGCCCACTGACTGGTGAGTGTCACTAAAGGAAGGTTTAGCTTTATATTTCAGATGGCAAAGGGGCCAGTCTGTCATCTCATTGCTGTCAGAACACCTCAGACGCCTAAGCTGGGATGGGAAGGCAGCACCTCATAGCTTTTTCCTGATCTTCACTGAAGTCAGGGTTCTCCCTCACATGGCAGTGTTTGCCTGCAGCTCCAAACTTTGCTTGCTATTACTGAGGCTGCTGAGAAAACAGTTCTGGCACCTTCCTGATCCACTAATGTGTCTGGTGAGATCAAAGACTTTTGAGAGCATATGAAGGGAATGGTAAGAGTCCTCTGGGAGGAGTTTGGGGTTACCTGTTCACGAGGGGAGATACGAGATGAGCTCTTCCCCAGGCTTAGGCTTTTTTTGTTGAAGATGAATCACAGCAAAGGGTTTTAGGATGTTAGGTTTTCAGATATGCCACGAAGATGTAAAACAACTGTTTGCAAAATTCCTGGGCATCTTAAAGTAGTATTTGTTGGGGATTTATTGAAGATGCTGTAACACAGCCTGTAGCAGCATCTGCTTCCCAGATTAACAGAGGGTTTGCAAACAGCACTTTGGAAGCAACCTCCAAAATTATTTGAAAACTGGAGAGCAGATTTGGTGAATGATTCATGACGTGGCTTTGCATATCAGTTGTTCCTTCTCCTTTCTTTGTCGAATTTGTTTATTTCAGTGCTATTATGCAGCAGGCACACAAACACTGGAACCATCCTGGAAGTGCTGATGTGCCAGGATTGTGCTGCTCATCACAGCAGGGGCCTGAGAGTGCAGAGCTGGAGGGCATCCTCATCCAATGCAAATGGGTTTTATTTTGGAGCTGTTGAAACATGGACCGGGAGCTGGAGGTGGGCTGCAGTGGGAGATAAAAATATTAACTCTGTGCTAATCTCATGTTGGAGTTGGTGGATGTTTGATCAGTGGAGTCTGGAGGGTGTTTCACACCCCAGAAATAGGTGCTGATGTTTGAGTAACTAAATGGGTCACTAAACACCCCAAATTATGCCGACTGCTCCCCCATGGACTGCAGTGAGAGCTGGGACAGCCATCACACATGTAAGTCACGATTCAGCTGCTGAGTGCAGGTGTCTGGTTTTACCTTAAGGCTTGCTTAGTGTCCATTTGTAAATAAAGGGGGATGCAGGTCCAGGGTCATACCTGGCAAAGCCACACATGGGTCTTGGATAGCTTAGGTAGTCCCACATGGCAATGAGAGCCTGTGTTTGGGTAACTACATCCAGGATTTGCATGTGGACACCCCAGCTGAGATACCTTAATCTGGACCTGAATCCTACCCAACATGCCAGGGTCTGGTACAGGTTTATCAGGCTGTTCCTGAGGGTCACCCCATGGCATGGACCCAGAGAAGGGCATGCCTGTGGTCTGTGCTGCTGGCTGTCAGTCCAGGGCTATCCTGTGCTTAAGGGTGAGCTAAATTCCTAGGGCTAGAGCATGGACTGGGAGTGTGTGAGTGCTTGTGCTGTTTAGGGCAGGGCTGTTCCCAGTGTGGGCACATTGAAGAGAGCTCTGGGGTCCAACAGCAGAAGGACATGGACCTAGAGTGAGTCCAGAGGAGGCCACGGAGATGCTGCAGGGCTGGAGCCCCTCGGCTCTGGAGCCAGGCTGGGAGAGCTGGGGGGGCTCACCTGGAGAAGAGAAGGCTCCAGGGACATCTGAGAGCCCCTGGCAGGGCCTAAAGAGGCAAATTTTTTAGCAGGGACTGTTGCAATAGCACGAGGGGTGATGATTTTAACCTGAAGGAGGATCAATTTAGATTACCTGTTAGGAAGGAGTTTTTCACAATGAGCATGGTAAAACACTGGCACAGGTTTTCCAGAGAAGCTGTGGATGCCCCAATCCTGGAAACACCCAAGGGTAGGCTGGACAGAGTTCTGAGCAACCTGATCTAGTTGAAGATATCCCTGCTCATGGCAGGGGATTTGGACTAGGTGGCCTTTAAAGGTCCCTTCTAACCAAAACTGTTCTGTGATTCTGTGATAAAGGCTGTTTCTTCATGTGGGGTTGATCTCAAGAGCAGGACAAGTATGGCCCGTCACCAGTTTGTGTGGGAAGTGTCTTCCCTGGCCAGGAGATGGAGAGGTCAGTGTTCTGAAGAGAGGCAGGAGCTCCATTTCCAGAGACACATGGAGAGAGGAACAGACCCGTGAGTGAGCTGATGTGGCATGTTAGTGATGTATTCGAGGAGGGTAATTAGAAACTTGAATGTCATATCCACGAGGGTGTGTCCGATTCATCTACAAACCACCCCAAGAAGCTAAAAGGGACCTTGTGGCTGAGGGGGAAGCCACAGTTAAGCCTGATTGATCTTTAGCTTTTCATTGCATGTATGTTTTGGGAACAGGGGAATGAAGCCTGGGCTGCTCTCAGCAATACCCATCCTATTTTGGAAACTGCTACGAGGGCACCAGGGCATCCTCCTCAGCTCCCTGTTTGCTGGCTCAGAGGGTGGACCATGGCTGTGGTTGTCCATAGCCACTGTTCTTCATGGCAATGGGTTAATGAAACTGTGATTGAGGTGCACCCTTTTCTTAGCCCAGAAACTCCCATTTATTGCCCCATGAGGACTCTCCTGAACTTCAAAGAGTGATTTTTGGGGTTTTTTTTTAGGTGAAATCAGAAAATCAGAGAGTGATTTAGGTTGGAAAACACCTTTAAGATCAAGTGCAACTGTTCCCCCAGCACAACCAGGGCCACCACTAACCTGTATCCTCAGGTGGCACATCTACGTGGCTTCTACATCCCTCCAGGGATGGTGACTCTACCACTGCCCTGGGCAGCCTGTTTAGGGCTGGACAACCCTTTCTGTGAAGGAATTTCTCCTCATATCCAATCTAAACCTCCCCGTGTGAAACTTGAGGCTGTTTCCTCTCGTCCTGTTGCTTGTGAGAAAACACCCACCCCCACCTGTCTACAACAAGGTGTTGCTTTGCAAGCTGTTGTGTCCCTGAGTTGCCCTTGCCATGCAGAGCAGCTGCAATGAAGGACCTGTAGAGAAAAGGAGATTTTATCCAGAAGTTAAAGCTGAAGCCCAGCATTGCTCCAGGAAAACACAGTGGCAGCCCCTGCCCTGATGACGGGAGGATGTTGTGCACCAGCCTTAGCAGAGATGATGAGCTCTGGAATAAAGCCAGGGCATTGCAGGATTTTTGCAGCCTTCTCTAGGAATTTTGTCCTAAACAAAGATGACGGTGCTGACCCACGTGGGCATGTTGACAGTGGTCTGCATTAAGCTCTTTGCCCCTTTGCTGAGCACTTTTGGCTGCTGAGTGGCAAATGAGCCATTAGTCCTCAGCAGTGTCAGTTCCTTGTCAGCTAATGATCTGAACAGGGCTGGGGCTAAGGAAGGAGGTCGTGCTGGAGTGCACAAGGTCAGAGCAGCTGGATGCTCTTGAAAGCAGATGGACTCATTAGCTGCAGGGAAATCCCCTTCTTGGGGCTGATCGTGGCCCTATTGCTGGTCTGCAGCCACTCTGTGCTCCACCTGTGCTCCATGCATTGCCTACTGCCTGAATGTCCCCAAACTGGTGGCTGTAGAAGCATGAGATGGAAAATTAGAGGCCATCACAAAGGTTAATCCTCCTGGTTTTCCCTCTGTTCCTTGGGTGTACATGCAAAGCAATTATCTTACCAGTTTAGTAAATGGGGTAGGGTGTTCAGGGCCCTTTGGTTCCTCCATCCTGGGACAGTCATCCACGTGTCAGCCTCACTTGAAAAAAGGGTGTTGGCACTTCCCCATAAAAATACTGAGAAAGAGAATTGCCTGAAGGCTGGCTCAAGATAAGTGGCTCCATCCAAAAGTAGTGAGTGGGTGGGAGAGGAATCCCACTTGCTTCCCTGTGTCATGAGTAATGGGAAATGGTGCTGGTGGACCCTACCCTAGTAAAGCCATTGCAAGGGCTGCCTGGAGAAGGAAGGAAAGGAGATACTTGGGCAGTTGATCCAGTTGGGAACTTCTGGTGGACGCTGGGAAGAGAAGGCAGTGTTTCCATCTCCGGCTGCCCCATGATAGCAAGTGTCTCATTGCTGTGACTTCAGCCTCCTGGTTTGAAATTGAGAGACTGCACACAATGAGTGGCTGTTTCCTTGCTTTGCACACCACTAAACCTTGGCATAGAGACCCTGTTTCCCTCACAGCTTCTGTGGGTTGATGGGAACCCCTTGACCCTGGCCAAAACTCAGGTGCAAACCCAGGTTTAAGGACAAGGTGTGAGCTGGTGGTGCCGTTTTAGGGAAGATACCCCAGATCATCACTTTTCTGGCATGCAGATACTGGATTTTCATCTGACTGCTGAACCACAGGAGCAATTTCCAGCTGTGCACTCCCATATCATGAGTGCCCAGTCTAGTATTAGCCATGGTGGTCTTCCTCTCTGTCCTTACCCAGGAGGAGACCTGGGCCACCCCCCAGGCTGTACTAGGGGGGCTCAGGACCCCGTAAATACAATGGCTTCCTCCTGGTGGGGTTCTTACACCTTGAGATTGTGCTGAAGTGAAGTTGGGTCCCCCAAAGCACCTTCCTGCTCATCTCCTTCATCAGCCCCGAGTCCTGCCCACCTCCTGCCACAGTGCTGGGCCACCTTGTCCCTCAACAACCACCCTCTGTGTAACCTGTGTTATCAGCCAGCAGGGTGTTTTGTCATCTCCTCTGGCACGTGCTGGTGACAGTCCCACTCACCTAACACCTCCCACATGGAAGTGTCAGCTTCCTGTTTGGAAATGCCAGCCTGCTGTCTCCATCATTTGCAAGTTAAGTGGTGGCCAGGAGCTTCTGTAGAGCTCCATTTCTCCAAAGTTTTTCCCGAGCTAAGAGGGACAGGAGACTTTTACAGGCAGAACTGGGGGGGACACTGGTCATACACCTTCCCCCACTGCACCCCAGCACCTGTGGGATGTGGGTTTGTTGCAGGTACCACTGCAGATACCCCTGTGGGTACCACTGAGGCACCACTGCAACTGAACTATGGCTGTAGAAAGCCCCTGGAGCTTGATAATCCCACGGGGACCAAAGCATAATGTTTATGTAGGGTGTGGGATGGGTGAAGCAGCCAGAGCTGCTTGGATGTGAATCCATTTCCGGAGTGTTCATCTCCCAGCTGTCACAGGTGATCTGATACAGTGGGAGGATGGGGTGGGTCTGCACCTCCATGGCACGGTGTTGCTAGGTGATTTTGTGATACAGGGATGGGTGATGAGCAGATGGACTGACCGTGGTGCTAGGAGAGCAGGAGCAGGCCTGGCTCACTGTTTTCTCATTGTGCCAGCAGAAGGTTTCCCCAGAGCTGGCCTTTCTTAACCAGACACTCAGTCCTGAATCTGATCAAGGTTTTTGTTTTATTTTTTTTTTCTCTGTTTTTCCTTAGGAAATGGTCAGAGGAGCAAAGGGAGCATCGCTGATTTGAGACAAAACCAAGGGTCGTGGTGAGTACTCGTCTGGGTGAGCTTTGTGGGGAGAGCTGGCAGCTCCTGGCAAGCAGGACACAAATTGGGGTTGCCCTGATATCCTTGTGGGGCTTTGGGGTCTGATCCTACCCCTCAGTTACTGAGATTTCCTGCAGGAGAGGAGGTGGTTTGTCGTGGTGATGGATCAGCACAAAGCATCTTTACCACCACCTCGATTCTCTGCTGTCATCAACAAGCAAACCTCTAATTGCTCTTCCTGTAAATCCATAGAAGATGCTCTCTCGTGTGTGTGTGTGCTGAGTGCTGCAGTGCTGGAAGGAGCAGGGAGCAGATACGCTGGCAGCTGCACGGGAGTGCACTGAGCAACAATATTTGTTAATGCTTGGAGTGCTTTTGGCTGCTGTTGTGCTTGGCCCTGTTGCAGACCCAGTCACGGGGCTGCGAGCTGGGTGACATTTCAAGGTCCTCTCCAGACCTGTTTTCTGCAGCTGTCACGTACGAGCCTGTGACTTGGATGCCTGCCTACAGGTCTTGAACAGGAAGAAAGGAGAATCCTTTTTTTCATCATCTAAGCTGGTTCAGTTGTGCCAAACCCAGATCCTGGGTTGATGTTGCTGTACCGAGGTATTTTGCATTGCACCAAGCAGTTTTGCATTGCTCGTCTTCTGATGAGCATCTGCCTGGTTTGCACTGGTCAAACCCTCATCAGAGCCATGCTGTGAGTCCCCACAGGTTCCCATCTGTCAAGGACCAAATCCCCACATCTCCCCTCACTGCACATGCATTATGGATGCTGTGGAGCATCTCAGTGCCAGGTTATCACAGAATTATAGAACCATCGTTTGGATTGGAAGGGACCTTTAAGGCTCATCTAGTCCAACACCATTCCATGGGTAGGGACACCTTCCACTAGACCAGGTTGCTCCAAGCCTTGTTCAAACTGGTCTCGAATGTTTCCAGAGATGGGGCATCCACCAGCAATCTGGGCAACCTGTGCCAGGGCCTCACCACCCTCATCACAAAGAATTTCTTCCTTGTATCTGCTGTGTCTCTGCTCTAGCCTGGACTATGTGGGCACACAGGAGCGGTGCTGGTGGATCATGGGGAAATGCAATTTTTTAGACACCCCTCAGCTCCTATAGTATAAGCATGAGTTTAGATGAAGGGAGAAGGTGACACAATGTGGTTTCAGGAAGCAGTCTTCAGACATTTGAAAAGGTAGAGAGGCCCTTTGTATTTAGTGGAGATCTTTTTGTCCCCTGTTATGTGTGGTCTAGCTTGGGCAGTACTCTAGGATGAGCAGAAAGAAGCCTGTCCCTCCCCTCTGGCTGCAAGAGCAGGTGAGGGGATGGTTTGTCTGCAGGATCACCTCCTGGCAAGGCAGCCAGGGAGGGTGCTGAGACTCAAAACCCGTCCCAGCAGAAGCGCCTGAGAAGTGATGCTTTTTTCCCAGGAAACATCTCTGAGTCCAAAACAGGTGCTAATCAGTGCCTGGAGCAAAAACCAAGCTCCTGTCTGGCTCTCACACCTCCCACTGCTTCCCTGCTGCCTCTTTGCAATCAGCTAGAAAATAAACCCAGACTATCTTCCTGGGAACACCAATACCATTACCAGTAAACAGGGCAGCCTTGAAGGCCATCAGCTGCAGAGCTGAGTCCATCACCAGCCTGGGGCTGGTGGACTGTGCTTCCCAATCCCAGGGACCCCTTGCACCCATCTGCTCCCAAATTCCTGCTGCATTTCCCCTCCCTTCCCCCCAGCCCCTGCTCTCCTGGCAGAGATGGAGGACCAGTGTGTATCTGAAGCACAGGGTATTTTATCATGCTGGCTTCCCTGATTTACACCAGCAGGGTTTGGTCCCTTGAGCTCCAACAATCCTGAAGTGATTCAGCTTAGTAAACATCCGTTTGCTCTGTCTTTAGTGTTAAATAATTGGCTCCTCAGCATATTTGAGTTGGAGGGTATCTAATAATCCTGTGAACTATCCATCATGCTCCATTATCATCTCTCCACTCCTGCACTGGCTGCCTCGTGTCAGCTCTGCCTGGGGTTTACAAATAGATTTCGTTTCTCCTGCAGTTTTGCTCCTTTTCTTCTGTCTCTTTCTCTCAAAGGAGCCATTTCAGGCTCCTTAAAATTTGTGCAGACTCTCCCATCAGCATCTTTCTGCTGACTCGTGAGTGATGGGTCCCATCCTTGTGCTGGCTCCGTTCCTGCCAGAGTCCCCAAACAAAAACTCTCATTTACCACAAAGGAATAGAATTGTTATCTCGATTGAAAGAGTTTCAACCTGCAAACTGGTAAATCATCACATTGTTGGAGTTTCCTTGTTGTCTCAGAGGATTTGTAGGACACACAATAATGACTTGTCAGCTCCCCTTCAGCAGACCATCAGCACTCACATGTAGGGCACAAACCCCATATGTCCTGATGGTAGTTTAATAAGGATGCTTTAGAGGGCTCCTAAACCCCCTTCTAACAGGGGGATAATGTGAGAGCTGAGACTAGACTAGACTAGACTACAATATTTTGGGTTGGAAGTGACTTTTAAAAGGCATCTAGTCCAAGCCCCCTGCAATAAGCAGGCACATCTTCAACTGGACCAAGTTGCTCAGAGCCTTGTCCAGTCTTCATCTCATTATTTTTGGTACCTGTTGCTGCTGCTGCCGTGCCAGTGATGGCAGAGATGCTCAGCTGGTGCTCACCTTTCTGTGTCTGCAGCATCCTGAAGGAGGTGGACAGGCTGGGAGATTGCACCCTTGTGGATCAGAAATGCTTTTAGAGCAGATGCAAATATTCCCATTTTTACAGGCTCTGGAGATGCTGCTGGATGTTTTGCTGGTATCAGGAAAGACACAGCTAGGTTTTACTCTTGCAAAATGAACTTCTTCCTTTTTATATGGCTTAAGGAATGGTCTTTCCAGTGAAATTTTGGGATCATCAAGACTGGTTTTAGGGTGACAGAGTGGGAGTGCATACCAAGGCATAGCGCTGGGGACAGCGAAGTGGAGTCATAAAATAAGGACCAGTCTCTCTTACAAGCATCTTCCCATGTAGTCTGAATACTTCTTTTCTAACTTGTTCTAGACACATCTTTTACTCCTATGGTATAAAACATGCAAGGCAAATTCCAGCAGCTTCAACCCATTTAGGAGCTCTCCAAGCCCATACATTAAATTTTGCCCTGTCATTTCAAGATCAACCTTTAAAAAATCTTTCCTACTTCTAACTGTCAAGAGGAGATTGATAAGAGGACATTAAAATCTGAAAATAGCCACCTGGTACTTCTGTAAAAACATGTCAGTGCGATTGTCTAAAGGACAAAACCACTGAATTTTGTACTGAAATGTGTTTGCTTTTGCAAGGGTAAGTTTCACTTTGCATCCCTGTCCTAGGTCCGGTATATAATTGGGCAGGAGTCATGTCTAAGGTAGTGAGCTTGCAGTGTAAACAGGAAAAACAGGGCAAAAAAACCCTGTAAACTGGGTAAATTATTAGGGAACAAGATTATTAATTCTCGGTAATACATGGAGGACACTGATGCTGGATGGTGTAAAATGACCCAGTAAAGTCCCACATACCTTCGGCAGAGACTGAGACCTGGATATCTGAGACATTTGCAGGGTCTTAAGGGCTACAAATTTTACTTCTTCAGGAGAGCAGCAGCACTGCAGCATCACCCTGAGAGAGAAACCTCGCTGGTTCCTGCGCCTCTGCCCTAATGGCATTACTCTCCTTCCCTTGCAGATCCTCATAATGACATTCATGGTCACACACGCACACAAAAATACTTTATATAAAGAAAATGAATCTGGCTTCAGCCAGCTCTCGCCTCCTGCTGCGGTTACCTCCAGACCCCAGCTCACCCAGGGTGAAATGAAAAGGGGAGTTAATGTAGCGGGGTCATTCCTCACTGCTGAATTGGTCAGCCGTCTACGGAGCCAATTTCTGCAGCTTTTCAGTGGTGTGGCAGACCCCTGGGTAATATTTGCCTGAATAGAGCCCTAAGTGTTTAAGCTGTGTTGCCAGGAATGGCTGTTTTATCCTATGCATCTGAGATTTCAACTCATCAGACATGAAGCAGGTCAAGACTCTCATGCCATTGTGCGCATTATAGCGAACAGAACAGAATATGCTTGATAAAAGGGAGGACTTAAAAGAAATGCTTCTTTAGACCTGCAACTTTCAAGTCCCACAATGCATCAAAGACCCCTCGTATAGACTTTGAAAGGGGCGAAAGGCATTGCCTAATATTTGGAGGAAATGAATAATAAAGCATCCCAAGTGCCTGGAAACTAATTTAGGAGTGCACGTTGCACTGTATTGCCTCTGCTGGATTTGCTCCCCAGAAGAGTTGCTA
The DNA here is from genome assembly GCA_035222235.1 of Margarornis squamiger. Classification (NCBI taxonomy): domain Eukaryota; kingdom Metazoa; phylum Chordata; class Aves; order Passeriformes; family Furnariidae; genus Margarornis; species Margarornis squamiger. The sequence goes on along the minus strand of JAWWTY010000088.1, from coordinate 71,434,165 downwards.
ACAAAAGATTTTAAAAAAAATAAAATAAAATGACGTTTGGAGACCAACTTTTCTGCCTTGAAATGCCCCCTTTTTTGTAATGTTTCCTGGTAAGAGTTACTTATGAAAAGATGAAATACAGCCTGTGCTGCAAACACCAGGTCTCAAATGAAGCTCGGGAGCCCATAAGGTTTCCCACCATTCCCCTCCCTGTCACAGCCTTTTGTTCCTTCATGTTGAAAGCATTGCTTGCAGAATGCTTGCAGGATGCTGAGGCACTACCTGTTCATGGAGTTTAGTCATAGCTTGGGAAAAAAAAAAATCCAGCTATTTCTGTGGCCTTTGCTTTTGTTCCAGCAAACCCACCTTTGATAGATTTGGGACTGCTCTGTGGGTGACCTGTTGCTCCTTGCAGTAGCAGCTGGGAGCCTGGTACCATGCTGAAGGTATCAGTTATGTTTCTGGTATCCCCACGGATGCTGAAGGTGCTCTTTGAAGCCTGAGATACTTATTGTAGAGTCACAGAGTGGTTTAAGTTAGAAGGGACCTTAAAGACCGTCCAGCTCCAAGCCCCCAGCCAGC
>JAWWTY010000088.1:71408176-71419349 GCA_035222235.1 Margarornis squamiger | reverse complement strand
TGGGAGGGTGGGCAGGGGCTGGCCCAGGTTGGGCAGAGAAGCTGTGGCTGCCCCTGGATCCCTGGAAGTGTCCAAGGGCAGGCTGGATGGGGCTTGGGGCAACCTGGTCTAGTGGAAGGTGTCCCTGCCCATGGCAGGGGGGTGGAACTGGATGCTCTGTAAGGTCTCTTCCAACCTGAGCCATTCTGGGATTCTGTGATAGCTTGTCCTCATGGCTGGCTCCAGCCCATTCCAGCTGGGAGGAGGTGGGCAAATGATCCCTTTCTTGCCTCCTTCGAGAAGATGGGGCTGTACCAGCTCCTCCTGAGTATCATTCACTGCTGGCCTTTCCCCCTCTATCTTTCTCTAGCATGGAGAGAGGGGAACCTTGGGAACAAGGGGCCCTGGGGTGCTTAGAGACCACAGGGTCCAACTTTTAGTCTGTGCGAACCTCCACCCATCTTCCCATATCTTTTATTCCCCCGAGGAATCTCCACCCCTGGTCCAGCTGTCTGCTGCCACTTCCATTTCTAGCAGAGGTGTGTAGTCCAGCAGTGAGGTGCTGTGGAAGGGATATTCTCACAGCTCTCATCTTTACTCATAGGACCCTAGCCTTCAAGTCTCCACTTTAGGAAGAGTGCCAAGCTGTTTTCTTTAGCAGGAAAAGACTTGGTGTCATAGGATGCTCAGAAACTAGAGCTAAACATGTCCAGGCAAAAAAAGGGAAAAAAACAAAACAAACCGCAATTCCTTTAATAATGAGACTAATAAAATTCTGGAAACACTTGCCAAAGGATTAGGGCAAGACCCCCTTGATTTGAAATCATCCAGCCAAGATTGCCTCTGCTTCTAAATGCTGGAGGGCAGGCAAGAATGAAAGCCTTGCTACAGAAATTACTGGGTGAAGTATTTTATTTTATATGAAGCTGGAGAGCAAAATACATGATCATAACAGCCCCTGTTGCCTGAATATACCACTACGAAATAAACCTTTGTTTTGTAGCATAAATTTCCTCTGAAGTGTGGTCTGAAATCCATGAGTAGATTTAACATGGATGCTAAAATCTTGAATAATGGAGTGACGGATCTTAAAATGTTGAATAATGGAGTGAATGTTGCGAGGAACAGGCAAAAAAAACCAAAACAATGTTCTGCTGTAAAGTTTGGGACAGACAGGGATGAGGATGCTTGGGGAGCAAAGATGTGAGCTGTGAAGGAAAACACTCTTGCACCCACTAAAGGGAGATTGATTGGTTATGTTCAATATTGTGTGTAGCTCAGGTCCTCCCTCCCGAGCACGGCGTGAAAGCAGTGGAAATAAAAGCTTGGCTTCTGCTAAGGAAAAGAATGACCCACAGTGTCAATTTTTTTTCTGTGGGAAGAAGGGCTGAATTCAATGTTTTCCTTTCTCGCTCCATCCTGCTGCAATGCTTCGCTCTGCGGCCGGGCAGGACGGCAAGCAGATAATGAATCTGCCGAAATGTGGTTATTGATATAGCTGAGATCATTATACCTGAGGGTCTTGTGAGCTTTCCCATCTAAAGGGGCATTTTTCAGAAGGTTGCGGTCATGACATAAACAGTCTCATTTCGTCTGAAATCTCAGCTGGCGAACTCCTGAGCCTGAGAGCATTTTTTTTAAATACATTATCAGAAAGGTAAATCAGGTCAGTTGCATTTTTTTTTTTTCCCCAGCTAGAAGAAGTAAAATGGTTCATTTGCCTCTCACTATTAATGTGATGCTCTGCAAGGAGCAGGCTGTACCCTGATCCACAGCTTTTGAAAGCAAAAGTGATTGTTTCCACCTGCATCAGGGGGCTTCTGCAAAATTTCTTATTCCTGGATAAGGATAACTTTCAAGATTGGGAAAGAAAGCAAATGTTCTGGGCAGAGGTTTATCAGAGCACAGAGGCTGAAATGCTGGTTCTGGTGGGCAATTTGCTTGGTTGTCCTTAGCTTGTCCACGAGTGGGGTGGTGTGAAGGGACCCAGCAAGGAGCCATAGCTCATTTTGTGTGAGACCAAAGCAAAAATAACCCATCGAGAGATTACGAGGCAGGAAAAGTGTTTCAAAAGCTGCATGTGGCAATTGCACTGGGGCTGTGAATTGTGCAAGGAGGTTTAAGGTGATTGCAGTGCAGGTCAGGTTGATGTCCTGCAGCATCAGTGGGGTCTGTGTCTTTGCTCTTCTCCACCTTCCTTCCATCCCACAGCAGATTGTATTTGTGTCACTTTGGTTTTTTACCAGCCATCTCAGATTTGTTCTGGGGTGCTGGGAAGGTTTTTTGACATTGGAAACAGTGAGGTGTGTAAAGTGGATGTTCAGAAACCCCATGTGGTCTGAGCCTCCATGAAGGGCTCCATCTCACCCAGCTTCATCTGCTCTGGGGTGGGAGAGGTCCCTCCAATAAAACTCTGCACCAACTCATCAAGCTCTGCAAGGAGGGTCTTTGGTCCACATCATGCCTATATTATTAACATCCATTTGTGCTAAGGTTTCATTCTATCACTATCATCATCTATTTTTAGTTGCCCTCACCCAGTCCCAGCCCTGCCCAAATGCAAGCTGAAGCAGACTCAAAACTCTTTCCCAGTAAAGAGGAAGGAGGGGACTGAAGCACTAAAAACAAGTAAAGTGACGTGGTCTAGTGGAAGTTGTCCCTGCCCATGACAGGAGGGTTGGAACAGGATGACCTTTAAAGTGCCTCCCAACCTAAACCATTCTATGATTCTATGACCAGGATGTTGCCTTCAGGCATGTGTCATCTAACCAAATACAGGTTTAATTCAAAGTTTGTGCAGAAGTTTTGCCATGGTCCTGCTAATGTGGGATCTTTCTCATACGCTGAAGCTGCAGGTGACCAAGAAGGACTGGGAACTGTGGATCAAAAAGGACTGGGAGTTGTGGGGCAAGCTTCACCCAGAGCTGACTCCATTTCCAGGGCTGATGCCAGTCCCTGCTGGAACAAATATACTGGGGGAAGAGGGGAGGTCAGTGGGCAGCTCTTCCTCCAAGAGCTTCCCAATGAAGCCATATGATGTAGGAAACTACCCTTCCATATAGTTGCACATACAGTGTGTATATGTGCACCCATCCAATGTCATCTTGGCTCCACTGAGGCCTGTTCCTTGATAGAAATCAAACTGTGCTTTCATTCCTCTAGGAAATCTCTGGGTAGCATGATTGATCCTATTTCCACTGAAGACACTGGAGCCTCATTGAGTTCTGCTATCCATAACAAAGCACTGGAGATCCCTTAGGATCAATCTGGATTATAACCATTAAGGTTTCACATATGAAATCACTGAGATTGTTTAAGCAAAGCACTTAAGAATATTGTGGCAGAAGGAGCCTTGCATATAGGCACAGCTTGGACTGGTGAATCTGCCCAGTCTGTGGCATGAAGTAACTGATAATTCAGCCTCTTGCCTGGAAACTGCTCCTCATCTGCAGAGTGTGGGGCTACTAACAAGGAAATCTCACCCATTCACCCTCTCCCAATGTCCACAATTACCTTCTGAAAATGGAAAACCAGCAGCTCATCCCTGAGCTATGAGAACAGAGAGCTTAAACACAGTGGGTCCTGTCTCCATCCTACTTCCTCCTGCCCTGCTGGTACCCCAGTGGTGAAGGTGTTTGTCAAGGTTGTGGCCTCAGATCTCTTCCTTCCCCTTACTCTATCACCTTTAAAACAAGGCAAACATTTGGAAGCACTTAAGAAAGGCTTAACTTTATTGCCAGGAGAGCCCTGCTGAAGTTCATGGGGATATGCACCGTCGCAAATGGAAACACAGGAGGGTGTGTGGGATCCACACCTTGGAGGAAACCTCTCCAAGCTCTTCCAAATTTCCCATTTGCAAGCAGTTTCTGTGATATATGGCGGGGGGGGGGGAGGGGAAGTATTTTGCTGGGTTTTATTTCATGTCCAAAATTAACCTGTAAAAAAAGAGCTGGGTTTTTTGTTTTGTTGTGTTGTTTGGTTTTTGCTTTTTTCTTTTTTACCACCGTGTTTTGGCAATGAAAAAGGGATGTTTGAGGAAGAAAATTATTTTCCTTTGCAAAATGTGACTGGTGCAGCGAATTTTGTTGGAAAAAATATCTTCCTCTGGCTCTACAGATTGCTGTATTCACTGAAGTTGATTACTGGGCTCGCCAGCCTGAAAGTCTGAGATATGAAAGGAAAATATTGTAAAAATTCACAAACCAAACAGAAACCCCAAAACTGTGTCAAAATTTATTTTGCCCATGAAAATCTTTACGTCTGATGGTCATTTATTTTTCTGATTAGACAAGCATCCTCCAAGTTCTCTTTTTTCTGGAAAGCTTTCAATTCAGTACACTTGTAATTAGAGGTTTCCTTCACCTGGGATAGGCAGTTATTACAGCCTTTTCTATTATATTTTTACTGGGTGTTTCCTGTTGTCCTTATGAACCAAGATGGGTCTGGCACAACCCTTTCTTCTCTTCTTTCTCCTGCTGTTCTTATTTCACACCCTGTTAAAAGTAGTTTAATCCCTCCTCCTTTATAGTGTAGGAGACCTGTTCAACCCTCCAATAATGGTGATCACAAAAAAAGGGAGCTAACTTGGAAAATAGAAAATAATGGAAATGAAAAATGAACAATGGAAATAAAGAATGGAAAATAGCAAATAATTTCCAGGGTTCAGGGGTGGCACATTGACCTGCAATAGTCTTGGACTCAGAGTTTTCACTGAGATGTTTCAGCTGTCACGCTCCACACCCAGGTATTATTCTGTATGAAAATACTGGGTATGGTTTGCAGGAATTTGGGATTGAAATAACTTTGGTTGGAAAAGACCTTTGAGATCACCAAGTCCAACTGATCCCCCGGGCTGCCAATGCCACCACTAACCCATGTCCCCAAGTGCCACATCCACACAGCTTTTAAATCTCTCCAGGTATGGGGACTCCATCACTGCCCTGGGCAGCTGTGCTAATGTGTAACAGCACTTTCCATGAAGGAATTTTTCCTAATATCCAACTTAAACCTCCTGTGATGCAACTTGAGCCTGTTTCCATTCATCTTTGTTCCCTGGGAACAGAGCCTGATTCCCACCCTGGTTTCCCCCATCCTGTCAGGGAGTTGCAGAGCCAGAAGGTCCCCCCTGAGCCTCCTTTCCTCCAGGATGAGCCCTCCCAGTTCCCTCAGCCCCTCCTGGTGCTCCAGACCCTTCCCCAGATCCATATGCTCTCTAGAAAAGTTCCAGTCCCTCCGTGGTGCTGAGGACATTTCTATACACACTTCTTTATAACCCATCTTGGGAAGCAGCACCATGAACAACGTGCTTTGCTAGCATGGGATGGGCTTAATTTTCTCTTCAACGTGTTGCCTCTGGTGGGTTCATGGAGGCAAATAATTTTGATGGGAAAATTTTAGGGAAAGTAGGTTTTGTGGAATGTGAAGGACTGCTTGGCTTTGTGCTTGAGGAGCTTGGCTGGGGTGCACGTGGGTGGTTGCATGGGAGCTCCCATCCCATGGGGAATGCCGGCTGTGGGAGCACCAGGAAAAGCAGTGGGTGGCAATTGATGTTCCTTTCCATGCCGACTCGACAGTCACTGGATGCTGACCAAGTTTTGCTTTGCCCTTATCTGGGGCCAGACATACTGTTCACACCAACTTCATGTACTGATTTAGCCAGGCACTCCTTAGAAACCCAGTAGTCAGAGGAGCTGCAGATAGTGGTTTGGGTGTGGGGATGGAAGCTCCACTTTCTTTTTTTTTTGTTCCTACAGACGAAGAAAGTGTGTAATAAAAGTTTCAAAAGTAACCGTGTGCTGAGCACGGAGCTCTTCCAAACCCTGTCTGGGAGTGCCAGGTTGCCCTAGGCTATCTTGCACTTGATTTTGCCTCGTGCTTCAGAAAGATTTCCCTTGTATAAACAATTTTGGTTGTGATTTGGGGTTTTTTTTAATGTGCTTCTTTAAAGGAAAGCCAGCAGAAAGGCATGTAACGTGGAACTTGGTGTCCAGCTGCTCTTGTCGGATTTATTGTGTTAACAAAAAATATGTATTTCCTCGTTGTCATAATACCTGTGACAGAAAAGGATCTTGCATTTTATTAAATGCAGTGTTTTATTTAACGGGCCTGCTTAATTTGGGGCAAAACCTCAAGAACAAGCTGTTCCCTAGGGCACCCTACAAGGAGAAGAGTAGAGAGCTGCTATTTATCACCCAACACGATGGCCAACCCTTTAGGGCTGTGCATATGCCAGCAAGCTGGGCTTAGCCAGGTGAGGCTGCTCAGGGCATTGGAGACGGCACACTCTGCTGAGACAGGCTCCCATGGGGTGAATCCTCTTCTGGGGACGTCCTTGAGGTCAGGCACCACAGGAGGTGTGTGTGGGATGGGATTCTTGGCCACGTGGGTGCAATGGAGGTGGCCAGGAGTTGGCTTCCAAATCTGGGTGCCAGGGGTGGAGCTTTGAAGCCACACACTGGGCACTTGAGAAGGTTTTTAAGTCACTCAGTCCTTGGACTGGACACCCAGTTTGGGATCTTGTCACCAGGACAGCATAGGGGACTTGAGTAAGCAACCCCCCACCTCTGAGGATACTTTGCCCCTGTCTTCTTGCTCACTTGGGTTTTTCATGTGCAAATCTGAGTTTTTTAGTTAAATTATATCCAGTTCTTTTCAAAAGAGGTGGCTTTCATCCCACTCCCCAGGTTTACCTCGTCTTGGAGTGGGGGCCACAGTTTACAGGGGAAGTGAGCAGATCAGTCACCTCTGTGGGGGAAAATCAGGGGTCACCAGTTAGACCAGGAAAGAGTTTGTCCCACTGAGTGAAGAACAAGAACAATGAGATAAATCTGCTTTAAAAAAAAAAATAAAATCAGATTTTAAAAAAACATAAAATTCAAAGCCACAACAGCCCCCCCCCCCAAGTTTTTCTGTTCTAAAGAACTTTGTGTGCTGGTTTAAAAAAGGAAACACAAAAAAGATCCGGTAAAAAATCAGTCCGTGTCCCGCGCGTTGTTTTAATAGTACAGGTGGACGGGGAGGGCTCGGTGCCAAATACTTTTGGTTTAGAGGGAGTGGTGGGAGTGAATTCTCCCAACCGCTCCTAGAAAGGCTTAACTTTCCACACACAAATCAATGACAATCTCGGCTCGGCTGCAGACACCCGGGGAGCGACGCTGCCGGATTCCCCGTGCAGCCGCGGCAGGCGAGCGCGAGGACGAGTGTCGGCACCTGGAGAGGGAAGGTGGGTTGGATGCTGTGCTTTCAGCTCCCGAAATACGTGGTTTTTAATTTCCACATCCCCCCTGTCCCTTTCAGGGCTTTTGCAGGATGTTGAGGGGAGGGGAAGGCACTTGGATTTATTGCTCGGAGGCTGGTCGTGTTGGGAATCTCTGGTGCGCCGTAGCGATCCTCTGTGCTAATGTATTGCCATTTACATGCATTTTTTAATTGCTGTTTGAACTCAGACCTGTGTTTCTCCTTCTCATTTCCTTGCTTGGTGTCTTGAATCATTACCAAGCCCGGAGATTTTGGCTGTGTATCAACACCTGTGTGATATAACCTCTTGGTTTGCAGGGCTTTTTCTTCGTAAGTCTGGTTTAGTTATATGTTTATTTGTTCTAGATAGGAAATACCAGTGTGAAAACACATCTACCAATGTGTCCTCATGGGTGGGCAGAGGGGATCAGATGGTCAACAGCTGATTAATATTTAGAATCAAATAGAATAGAGTAGGATAGAATAAAAATATATATATTAATAGAAGTATACATTAGTAGAAGAAAATATATTATAGAAATATATGTCAACGGTATTAGAAAATAAAGTCTAATATTCTATTATATATTTTTAATATTTATTAATTATTTTTTTAAGTAGTTTCTCTTTCAGTTGTTCTTTGCAGAAAACTTGTGGACAAAATCCCACTCTCCACTTAAACAGTTAAAATGTCTCAGCAGATTTAATGCTAGCAGAGAAACTGTGATTAAAGACGTGCTGGGAAGCATGGTTGGGAGGAGGATGCTGCTCGGTGCAGGGTTAAGCCCAGCTCGAGCTGACCTGCTCCGCACTGCCCGTGCCGCAAGCTGGGATTGCATGGAGGAGCTGGAAGTACTTTATCTGGAGACCCCATGCCTGGAGCTTGGGTTTTAAATTTCACTCCGTCTCGGGAACTTTTTACTTCTTTAGTAGCAAATGGGATGCAGCAGGACGGTGTGTTATACCTAGTTAAGCTCTAATATTTTTAACAGCTCCTTCTTGAGATTAAGCGCTGTTTCAGCAGCACCAATCCCCTCTCCGGCTCTCCTGACCCCATCTAGGTGATTCCCATAGTTGCACTGCTGATAAAAACAACAGCCGTGGTTTTGTTTAAGGTTGGGCTGAATGAAAACAGGAGGGGAGGAATGTGCTCAGCAGAGGAGGAACTGGTGCTTGGCCATCCCAGCTTTGCTTTCCGGAGCGCGTCGGGTGGACGGAAATACTTGGCGCGGTTGTGCGGGGACCTGCAGCTTGTTCTGCCCTCAAAAGGGGGGCATGGCAGCCACCTTCCACTTGACTCAGGTACAATATCTGGGGGAATGAGACCGAGTGGGACTTTCCCCTCTTTTCTGTTTGGTGGAAGTGGAATTGGATGGAGGTTTCTCCTCCTGGGAGGACTTGGAAGGTTCTGGGTCTATCCCAGACCTGTTTGCAGGGAGTGGTGCCCTGGACTCTGCCAGCCCTTGCTGCCTTCAGCATCTCCAGCACCGTGCACCAGAGAACAAGCCTTTTGCAGGCTTCTCAGTACATATCCTGGTGTACCCACACCAAGACAGCCCAGCAAATAACTCCTGGAAAGGCAGAGGAGATGCTCTGTCATCTCTCTCTCTGGTCTTCCAATGCCTTCCATCGCTCTCAACACTGCAACAAGGGCTTTTCAAACCCTGCTCCAAAGCAGGCAGCATTTAACACCCACTTTTCGCCTGTGCTTGACACTGTTTACTTCAGGTGCCAGGCAATGAGGAGTCAGACCCTGCGTGTTTGAGCACTGAGCAAGCATTAGCTGGAGAAACTTGGGATTTTCCAGCGAGCCCGGGGCTGTCCAGCACCTAAATCCCATAGTCTCCTTTGAAATTCCTCCTCTAATTAATAAATAAGTAGCAAGTTTCACTGACATAATTTCAGAGCTATTGCTCTTAATTAAATAACAAGTTATTAAAATAGTTTCAAAACTGAAGTCTTCCCTGCCCAGTTCATAGTCCCGGTCTTATTCCCATAAAGTTTCCCTGGTGGAATGGCTTTATAAACATGGAAGCAATTAGAAAAGGTGAAGGATCTCAGACCACAGAGAAACATGATATTATTGACTATGTGTGAAGGATCCTGGAAAAGCAGGCAGTGATGGAAGGGCTCATCCCTGCCCCTGCCCATGCCTGTGCTTTCCTGGCAGGATGGAGATGGGAATGTAGAATCATGCTGGGTCTCCTGTGCATGGTCTTATTCCCATTAACATCTGTATTATTTTTATACCTTTATCTACATCCATCTGTATCTATCTTTCTATCTATCTATCTATCTATCTATCTATCTATCTATCTATCTATCTATCTATCTTTTATGTAAACACAGTATATCATGTGTTTATACATATATATACCCATATCATTATCTAATTGTGTCTCAATGTAATACATATCATAAATTTACATACAGTATATAAATAAACCTACTGTGTATATGAAATACACCATTATTTTGGTGTATAATGTTGGAGAAGGGGCAGCCAGCACCCAGCTGCACCCCGCTGCAGGTCAGGTCAGTGAGGCAGTTGCAGGGTTTATTTTCCTTTGCCTGAGAGAGCTTTAGCGATGAATAGAGGGAGGGGATCCGAGGCTCGGATGCTTCTGCCAAGAATGATTTGGAGGCCTCTTTATATTAGTCAGAGCTTTTTTATTCCTTACTGGAAGCCTGAGAGGAGCTGCATGCCTGGTGGCAATGTTGCTCACAGGTCTGCATAATTTTCAAGTATCGCTCATGTGAGCAGCTTGCCTTAATTACAGATTTATTTCTCGCTGCTGTTGGACTGATTTCTTCCTTATTCCTCAAAAAGATGTCCTTGCACCTAAGGAACGGGTGTGTGGTGGTCATGAGTGCTTTTTTTTGGTGGAGGGAGAAAGGATGCCACATCCCAGCTGTTGTTTTTGCAAGGGGCTCGATGTCCTTGGCAGCTGCAGAAGAGGAGGAGGAGGAGAAGGAGGAGGAGAAGGAGGGAATGTCCATGCCATGGAGGCTCTGCACCATCTCCATGTGGGTTCGGGCAGACACGTGGATGTTGGGACCATCAAATGACTTCCACCTCCTGGGGAGAGGCAGCAGCCCAGCATTGCCATCCCCCACCCTGCCCTGCCCAGCAGGGAACCAGTTTGGGAAGTGCCTCCGTGTTGCCCGTGGATGAGCCAGCCCAGGAGGAGGAAGGAGACCACTTTGGATTGAGATCCTGGCACCACTGGGAGGAGGCAGGGTGGAGGGATGGAGGCCAGCCAGCTTCCTAACTATGCAAACAACCCACACCCATGTTCGGTGTTTATCCCCACTGAGCCCGTCACCATGGTATCTGGGCACCTTTTGCCAAGGTGAGTTGAAGCTGATGGAGCAGATCCTCTGCCAAACCCCAGGCTCTCTAGGCATGTGCCTGGGAGGTCTCCTAGATCAGCTGCATCTTGCAGAGTTGCTGCAGTTGAGATAGTCCAGATCATTTTGCTGCTGCCTTTGGACCCCCCGGCACTGCCTGTCCTGTCCCTGGCTGGCTCCTGTCTGCCATGAGCTCCTCCAAGCAGGTGCATCCTCACCTCTGCCATGTCACACCAGTGTGCCAGGTGAGCAGCTGGAGAGGTGGATCCACAGACCCATGTGCTAGGACTGCCTCCTTGGCAGAATTTGGGCCCTTTCTTCCCTCCATGGCCATGGCTCTGGGCTGCTGGGGAGCCATCCAGAGGCTGGGGATGCCTCCTGGAACAGATGGGGTCTGGGGACATCCCTGCATGATCAGCTGCTGATGTGTCATGTTCGTGTTCTCTGTCAGTATTGCCCTGTGGTTTGGGGCAAGTTGTTTCACAGTGGAGATGAGAAGGTTTGACAGGCTCCTGGGAAGGAGAGGGGAGAGGAGAGAGGAGAGAGGAGAGAGGAGAGGGGAGAGGGGAGGAGAGCAGAGGAGAGGAGAAAACAACACAACATGACA
>JAWWTY010000088.1:71390373-71405023 GCA_035222235.1 Margarornis squamiger | reverse complement strand
GTCCCTCTCCAGCTCTCCTGGAGCCCCTTTAGGCCCTGCAAGGGGCTCTCAGGTCTGCCTGGAGTCTTCTCATACTCAGCTCTCCCAGCCTGTCTCCATAGGAGAATATGCAGCCATGGAATTATAATCCATTCAGCAGCCTCCACAAAATCCCATGGTTCTCATGAACATCTTTTGCTGTTGGTCTCAAGTGGCTTCTCTGTGTACCTGTGGAAAGACTCACACCACCATCCTGGCTGTGGCTTGGGGTTGAGCATCTTTCCCCAGCAGCGTTTGGTGTTGGGTACCAGTGCTCCCCACACTGCATCCCACCATCAGCCAGGCTGCTGCTGTGAATACTAAATCCTGAGACAGAGGAAAGGAGCCTAAACACTGATTAATTTGAGCCTGCGCTGCTCTTATCCTGGTTTCAAAGTAATTGTCTCTCTTGTCCACAATTTTCTCTCCTTACATTTCGCTGCATATTTATTAGATTTTTGTGAGGCTATCTGCAGCCACATTAAACCAATTTACTTCTTGAAATGTCTGACCTTTGATCTGCCAGCCACTGCCTTTTGGAGCCAGAAAAAGAGCCTTTAATAACGTGTCACATGAAAGGCTGGCTGCAGAGCCTGTCACTTGCACACCCCACCTCCAGTTAATAAACTATCGGATGGATCAATTATTGCCTCATAATTGTTACCTGTATTTTTGTGCTAAACAAGTAGAGTATTTTCCCCCGCTTTTCCCAGTCACTTTGTCACCTCCCACTAGAGAAAACTGAAAAGGCAAATACATGTAAACAGCTATAACTAATATTTCTCAAACAACATCTTCAATCTTTGTAGCCAGTTCTGATCCTGGCAGATGTGGGTTGTTTGTTTTTTTTTTGCAGAGACATTAGTCTATCTATGTGCATCTAATTTTAGGAAGCCCTGCAGCATCCCTGTCTGCTCATCTGTGTGCTGTGTCTCCTGGGCCCCTCCAGCTGCCCTCTGCAGCCAGCATGGGAGAGCAGAGGGGGTTTAGTGGGTAGCAAAGTTCTTTTCTGCAGATATTTCATCTGATTTCCAGGCAGCAACAGTGAGGCAGGGCTGTATTTGGATTGTTCATCACAGCAAGGTTGGAAGCAGCCACCCCAAGGACTGCACTCCCCACTGCGAACCCCAGCACCCTGTGCAGCTCCTGGCATCCTTCTGCATCAGGGCTGGATGCTTCTGTATCACTCTTGGAGCCCAATCATCCTGCTCTGGCAGTGATGTCTTGCCTCCTGACCCATGGGAAGGACAGACTGGGGAGAGGACCCCTTCCAGTGAGCTGCTGGCATTACTGCACAGCCAACTCTCCATGTCATGAGTCAGGGCAGCTCACATCACAGCCATGGCTGCATCTGGCCACACCACGTACCTTTTGTTTTACATTCACATCATGTATTTGAAGAGGGAAACGTGTTACTTCCTGCTGCTGTGGAGCCATAGAGCTCTTGGGGGTTTGCTGAGAAAAGCAGAGGCAGGTGTGGGCAAGCTGCTGTTGAAATAAGGACGTGATGATGGAGCTGGTGGGGTGCAATGTAGTTCCCTTGGGATCTGCAGCCTCTGGGCAGAAGGCCCAGGTTGCCAAGGCCAGCTCCAGGATGGATCTATACCCTCTGGCCAACAGTCTGCTCCTTGCTGCCCTGCACCCCAAGAAGTCATCTGTAGCATCTCACATTGGGTCTAAGACCCTTTGTTTTTTCAGACTGTTGGCTCTCTGCACCTGTTTTGGACTGCTTTTGGGGATGATGGAGAACATTGTTCCAGTTCTCATGGAAGCCAGAGCATCCACGAGACCCCAGGGGTACAAGACAGCAAGAGGCTCGGGAAGCAGAGCTTTGCTCAGGCTTTTGGGGAGAGCTATCCCTGGCAATCCTAACCTCTGCTCTGGTAGGGACACGTCCATCCCTGTTCTGCCGAAATCAGCAGTGAAACTGGGTGTCAGGGAGGTGATATGGGCCAGTGAAGTTTAAGCACAGCAATTACAGTTTCTGTCACCTGCAAGGTTTTCTGATGCATCACTCTGAAGCAACGTCTTGCCCAGGAGCTCCATTTCACTCCCAGTGACATCTCTCCAGAGCAGGAGCAGGCAGCTGTCCAGAGGGTGCAGATCCATCCTGGAGGTGGCCTTGGCAACACACATCAACATTTATGTATTATTTATTTTCCCTGACTCTTTTCATCTCTTACATAGTTGCTTTAGCAGCACCAGCCTTTCACAAAACGATGGAGAAGGGCTGAAAATTGCAGGACCTGCAACCCAGGTCTCCTCTCCCTGCTTTAATCTTTGCAGGATGATTTCTCGCTTGCCATATGGGGAAGGGACGTGCTCCTGACATCCCCAGTCTGCAAAACACAGCAGCGCCGAGCAGAAGCAAAGTCTCGGGTTTCAGGGGAAGGGAAAACCATCTGCATCACTCTCTGGCACATCTGTGCTGATTTGGCTGTGCAAGGGCTTGGTTTCAAGCCTGTAGGATTCATCTTCAGAAAGGCTGGGATTAATTGCTGAAATGGGAAATGCTAAAAGCTGGGTGAAAAAGAGGTGGAGAGAAACAGGGAAGCATGGAAATACTCTGGGCTGATAATTCTTTCTTGTCAGTGTTGCATGTATTTACATTGATGATTAAGATTTTCAGTGTAGGAGACCATCTGCTGGGCTTTGCCTTCCACGGATGGTGAAGTGAGCATCACTGTGGAATCACAAAATCACAGAATCGTTCAGGTTGGAAAAACCCTCTATGACCATCAAGTTCAACTGTTCCCCCAGCACTGCCAAGCCCACCACTAACCCATGTCCCCACATGCCACATCCACATGGCTTTTAAATGCTTCCAGGGATGGGGACTCCACCGCTGCCCTGGGCAGCCTGATATCCAATCTAAATCCCAGATTTGAGAGGAGATTCATTCGAATGGTCCTGGAGACCTTCTTAAAACTGCATGGAAACAAGAAATGTACCAAACCAGATCCTATTCTCCGTGTTGTTGACTGCCTTTTGGATAGAGGCACTTAATCTACTTTCAATCTACTTTCCAGCCTTAATACTGACTCACACCTCGTTGCCTGCTTTCCAAAGCAGATAAAAAGTCATGATCAGGGACACATTTTATCCAGAACTGTTTCTGAGCTTCAGAGAGGAGTTTAGCCTGGAATAAGGCAGGGATGGGCAGAGGGACCTGTATTAGTCCTGGCCACAGAAAGCCACATTACCCTGTTGACATGGAAGTCCTGTCCTGAAAGCCCCTGCTGAGACTTCCACCTTGTCCTTGCGTTTCTCAGAAGTCAGCATTTTGCTTTCACACATTCCAGCAAAGAGAGCCCTGGCATTATGGGTTGATTCCCCTTAAAACGATGCTGTCTCTGCCTTTATCTCTAACATTTGACATCCTGTGGTGCCCAGGCAGGAACATCCCAGCTGAGATGCTCCACATTATTTTCCAGCCCTAAATCCATGGATGCTCAGCTCCTGGTCCCCAGCATACCCCATCTGGGTTGGTGAGGGGAAATTCAAGCCTTTTTGACCTTCAGTTTTCCTCCCTGGGAGACGAAATTAATACTCCCTGCCATACCTTGAAGGGATGCTGCTGGGATTAATTAGTTAATAGACCCAATCTCACTCGCCTGCCTCTGTGAAGGCAGTTGTCTTGTGGCTGAGTCTAACATTCACCTTTCCAATGGCCACAGGGGACTTTGGCTGGGATTTTGCCACAACTTGGGCAGGAGCCTCCCGTGGATCCGTCCCTTGGGTGGCAAAGGACTGAGGCTGTTGCAGAGATGCCGCGGGTGCCTCCCTGCAGCCCTGCACCGCATAATTCCAGGCTCGCAGTGCTGCCTCTGCAAAGGTAGGCTCGGTTTCTATTAATAAGGGGATAATAGCACGGGAAACCTGGCTGCAGGATGGCCCGTACCCAATTACTGCGGTCGCTGGGCTACAGCAGCCGCTTCCCTGCAATTATCCCACCGCGCGCCAGCACAGCACAGCCCTCCGCGTTTTATTCTTAGTAACAGAGCCCCGGGCAAGGTCAGGGGGCTCCCTGCAGCCAAAAGTCCCTGGCCTGGGGATGCAGGAGCTGGGGTGGGGATGGCAGAGCCACCTCAGTGTCACCCACTGGTGATGAGGTTGGTGGGGACAACATCGAAGCGATGGCCCCTCATCCCTCCCCTGGCATGTGCAGCTGTGAGGCTGGCAGTAAAACAGTGTCCTGGTTTGTCCTTGTCCCCAGCCCAGTGGTGCAGGGAGAGTCCTGGTGACCCCCATGGGGCACACTGGCCCCTGTGGGGTCCGTAGCAATCAGCCTCATTTTTGGGGGAGGCACACAATCCCCAGTCCGAAGTTTAGCGGTGGCCTTGGCAGTGCTAACAGTTAGACTTGATCTTAGAGGGCTTTCCCACCCTAAAAAATTCTGTGATTCCATGATTTAAGACTGGACATGATGTGTGGTCTTGCTCCCAAGTTTAAAACGGGTTGAATGCTGGTTTGCAGCCACTGGGAATTGGCCCCTTCATCTTAGCAAGCGCACATGGGAGTCACTGAGGTGGGGATGGTCTGGGGATTGAGATTTGGGAAATCCAGGGTGAGTTTCTTTTCCAGCACACTCCCTATGCATCTGTAAGAAGCCACTTTACTTCTTTATCGCTCAGGTGGGTATCCATAAACATGGATAATAACCTGACAAGAGGGATGCAGCGAGAAGAAATGCATTCCAGCCAGGGAGATGCTCCAAGCTGAGCTACCCAAATCGCTCCAAAAACCACAGAAGACCCTTCCCAAACTTGTGTTGGTTGCGGGAAAGCAATGAATGGAAAACATATGTCAAGGATAAAAAGTGATGTTTAAAGGGCAGGAGTAAAACCTTTCCATGAGAAAAGTCCAGCTCAGGTCTGTGCGGTTTCATATTAAGTTTTCGGTTTCCTAGAGGCAGCAGACAATGCTTCACTCAATTCTCTCCCCACTGTCATTAAAACTTGAGTGTGTTGTCTGGATATAGTATTTTGCCCTACCTTAAGAGCTCTAATCTTTTTAGGACCATTTCTTGCCACTATCTGCAGACACTCGAAAGCCTTCTCAACCGCGGCGTGAAATACAATCCCTGTCTTGGGGAGCTTTCCCTCCCCTTTGTCTTCTGCACAGACAGAGGGAAAATTACCACTTAACAAATCTGCCAGGTCTGAAATTTTCTCCCCCCCGCCTCCATCGCCCCTTTTGCAGCTATCATTTGTCGGGGGTTGCTTTCTCCCAGTGCCATCTGCCTGTTGCAGGGAGATGGCGAGGAGCCTTTTATTGTTCGCTGAACAATTCCCTGCAATTTGCTGCTTGCTATTTCTTTTGGGCTCCTTTAATCCTTTTTTTCACTTGCTGCTGCTTATTTTTAGCTTGCTTGGCTATTGTGTTTGTTCCCCAAAACTGTTTATGTTTTGAAAAGCCTCACTTTGTTGCTGATGGTACTTTTTCTGAGTGTGCCTTGTCACCTGCAAAACCCTCCCTGCCCTGTCTTTTCCCCAGCACCCTGCCAGGCTGGGTGGAGGATGGAACTAGCTATCATTCCCAACTTCTCTGACTATCTGTGTTTTTCCCTTGGGAGCTCTCTTCCATTCCTCCCTGGAATCTCACTCTTTATTTATGCCCAGATTGTTTTGGTTTTGTGCAGTGAAAATCCCAGCTGAGCTATGGGGGTGCTGAGTGATGCCACCAGCACAAACCCTGCCTTCACAGCTCCCTTTGGGTGATTTACACTCTCCTGGTGCAAACCAACATCCTCTGGCTTCTTCAGAGGCCAAAAACAGTGCCAGAGATGGGCTGAGCCAGTCGGCTGCTGGGCTGGTGCTACCAATCATGAGGTGTGGGAGCAAGGTTCAGCACATGGCAACCACCTGGCATGTGGGATTCACAGAATAGTTTTGGGCTGGAAGAACCTTGAAGACTGTCTCATTCCAACCTCCCCTGCCATGGGCAGGGACACCTCCCACTAGCCCAGGATGCTCCAAGCCCCATCCAGCCTGGCCTTGGACACTTCCAGGGATCCAGAGGCAGCCACAGCTTCTCTGCCCAACCTGTGCCAGGGCCTGCCCACCCTCCCAGGGAAAAACTTCTTCCTTATATCTAGCCTAAATTTCTCCTCTTTTAGTTTAAGACCCTTACCCCTTTTCCTTTTGCAACAACCCTGCTAAAATAGTTTGTCCCCATTAAAGCCCACAGGGTGGCCCTGACCTGGAGCCCCTCTGAGGTTTAGGCTGCCTCTAGCCTTGGGATAAAGCTGAGCCTTAGGCGAGAGGTAGTTCAAACTGATAGTCTAGATAAAAGGGTGAGTTGGGATTTGGAAAACTAACACCAAATTTCGGCTATGCCAAGGGTGTCATCCACAGCCTTTGCAAATCACCAGGTCTCTCTGTTACTCATCTGTACAAAACACGTAGTCTCTCTTTTTTCTCCCACTGTTTATTTGGAGCACAAACATTTAGGAATGGGCTGCTCCTTCTTTGTTCTCAGTTACACAGTGCCTGTAAGGGAATGGGCATCCCACTTGTAGCTATAAGGCACTGGTGCAGTATAAATGGTCACTGCAATTAACAGTAATAGTAATAATAATAGCAATTGTAGTAATAATAATAATAATAACAACTATAGCAATAAAACCTTGTCCAGTAGAAGTTTAGTGAGATCTGAAAATGCTCAGAGCTATCGTCAGTAAACAATAGTATTGGATGTTTTTATTTCCTTGCTTGTACATGCCCTGGCAGGGCTATGCTTCCCTCCTGTTACCCAGTTCTGCAGCTGGAGAATTAAAATCCATCCACTCTCCTGCCCACAATCAGGATTCAGAAATTCAAGCAGGACTTTCATTCCCAAGCAAACATCTCCTGATCTGCCCCAGTTGACTGCCCTGAAGGGAAGTAGCCATGTTCAGTATGATGACCCTCTTGGTCTTGAGCTATCCAAACTGTGTCCACTGTGCCAGCCAGGAATGTGTATTTCATTTATCCCTGGTGGGATATCCTGTCTCCTCCCTCATTAATACTGCAACAGGCATTCCTCCCTGGGATTGTCACCTGTCCCTCAGGAGGGCTTTGAGGCTCCCTTTTTTAGACAGGTATATGGTAATTCTATTAGCTCCATTCTTCCTGTCAGCTCTGTGTTTTTCCTGGGTTCACCCAGAAAATAGTTTTATCATAATTGTCATCTCTCTCCTTTTTTTTTTTCTTTTTTTTTTTTTCCCCAGTGAACAGGTGAATTTATCTTGGAAAAGCAACTGACTTCAGAATTTTCTAGGAATAAATCTGGAGACACTTTCATTTTTGTGCTTTTTTGGTTCTAGTTTTTCCTCTTAGATGCGTTGGTGGCTGGAGGTGCAATCAATCCCAGGGCTGCATCTTTAATTGCTGTTTTCATGAGCATCACAGCAACAGCACTGTGGTTTAGGGGGGGGAGAAAGTGGGATGGATCTCTGTTAATAACCAACACATCTCACTTCTGATATCTCAAACCAACAAGGCTGCATTACTTCTGCTGTCTCCTAATAACAAACTGATTTTCTCTGTTGTCTTTCAACATCTGATGAGTTCTTGCTCCCATTTCCCTTTAGTAAGTGCTATTTTGCTTCCATTATTACTCAATAGTAAAATCTTTTCCCGGCGACTTTACCAGAAGTAGATTTACAGCTTTGAAAATAAGCTTGGGCGTGATGAGATCTTGTTTTATTATTTATAAAGTGCCTTGCATGACTTTGTCGTTATCAAATTGTAATTATACATTTAAATATTTCCATCATCTCTGTTTGGTGTTGATTTTTTTGTTGGTTTGTTGTTCTTTTTTTTTTTTAAGAGGGAAATGATGAAAAATCCAAAATTTATGCTTAGTATGACTCAAAATACGACTGCCATTGACTTTTCTCTGGCTTCTTCCAGATAAAGGGCAGAGAATACTCACCGTGCCCAGCGATCTGGATCTGCCCAGGGCGGTGTTCATGCTAAGACACATCTTCGGGGTTTTTTTTCTTGTGCACATGGAAAATATCAACGTTTCCTGGTTTGAGATACGGTATTTACTGATTCTTAGGCGGCGCTGGATGTTAATTGTCGTCGGAGGTTCTGGGTGTGGGCGAATCATTGTATAATGCCCACACCCTTCGGGTGGCTTAGGGTGCGGCGTTGTCTTTGCCTCACCGTGCAGTCCTAAGATGTATTATTACCCAAAAGCAACACGCCCTTCCGTGCTTCGTTGTTTTTATTAGGGATTGCTCTGAACCAGCGCTCCAAGCACCTGGCAAAGCCTCCACTGGATGTGGGGCTCGTAACTCAGGCTTGCCTGGGCTTCCCGCTGGGATTCCCTGTGGAGCAGCTCTCGCCACCCGTGCTTTGTGGTGGGAACGGGCCAGTTGGGGCATCTGGATGGGCACATTGGCATCAGGCATAGCTTGGAGGGCCACGAGGGACTTGGGCATATCTTACCTAGGCTGAGCTCCTAGGCAGAGCTGGCCTAGGTGGAGATTTCCATGGTGAGTAGTGGTAGGAGATGGAGAGGTGGGAAAGATGAGTATTTCTGTTAGGACCAGACAGGGCAGGAGAGAATTGCCCCTTTGCAGAAGACTTGTAGCTTGAGCCTTGTTTTAGGGGCTTTGGCTGGAGATGCCCCATGCAAGGGCTTTTGAATTTGTGAGCTGCTCTGCCTCGGTTTCCCAATCTCCTGGCAACTACCCAACTACTTCTCCTGCCTGGTGCAGATCATATTGGACAATATAACCAATTCTTTCTCCAAATGGAGCCTTTTCTTGCAAACAGCATAAGAAAGAGATGTCCTGTTGAAGAGCCCACTTCATACATCCCACATGGCCCTTGCTGTCCTCACATCTTCTCAACCCTGATGTGGCCACCATGGGTGACTCTTCCACCATCTCCACCTCACTGGCCCTCAGGAGCATCCATGGTCTCAGTGATGACCTTCCCACCAATGGTCACCCCTTTGCTCACTTCTAGGACTCTGCTTTCCTTTCCAGCCACCCACTTTTCCTTCTGTGAAGTGTTTTATTGCTTTTTCTTGCCTGAAGTAGTGGGCCAGGTTTAAATGAAACACATTCAAAGCAAACTCTCAGAGAAGTCTCACCTTTCCCCGTGCCACATGATTGAATAGGGGGCCAAAGATGCAACCCCCTTATTAGAGTAATATAATTTTCCATCTCAAATAGGAACCAGGGATGTTTTACTGATTGGGCTCATTAGATGGACTTTCCACTTAAAGTGTCTGTCTGGCAATTAAGTCTGGGAAAAGCATGACTGATGACCACACCTTCTGTGACTTAATGGGGAGTCTGAAGGCTGATCTTATTATCACACTGATACAGTCTGTGATAAAAAAGAATTTAAGATACTCTCCAGAGATTTATTTGCCCATTAGGAAACTGCCAGGAGAAGGTTAAGGGAACTCGTAAGGTCAAAGCTGAACAGAGAAAAGTACTAAACACTTGGGATCCAAGTGGGCAGAAAGAGGAGGATGTGATTTCCACTCTTGGCTCTGGTAGTGACCTGTTACGTGGCCTTCACCAAGTCACTTTCTTCCTATTTTCTTCTGATGTGGCTGGTCATCACCTTTTTTGGCACCATGGTAGCCCTGCAGTTGCTCCCTGTAGCAGCACCGTGGCTTTGCCTCAGTTCCCTGCTGCCATCCAATGCTGGAAGAGCACATGGAAAAATTGTGTGGAGGGGAGGAAGCACATACAGCCAGGAGGAAAGTGATGCTGATAAGGGCAGGGAGATGAAAAGGCTGTGGCAGAGTTTCTGTTCTCCTCCAAGAGGACCCTCATGGGTCCTCAGTGATTCCTTCACCTATTCTGTCTGCTTTAAGACATGACCTGCTGTAATATTTTACTTAAGCCTGGTGTTTAATGGACTGGAACTTATTGTAGAGTTCACTGTGCTGGCTTCAAACCTCCTGTTGGGTACCATTTTACTGACATTAGCTTGCCATAGCTTGTCAGTGATTTTAACTCTGCTGATGGGTTGAACATCCCAGGATAAAGGAGCTGCCTCTTTTGGCTTTGCACTTCACTTTAGCTTCCATAAGTACAGTGGGGAGAGATAATTCAGCTAAATACGTTTTAGTACAGAGTTCTTGATGACAAAAAACTACTCTGTGTCTGGGTCAGTTTTGTCAGATTAATGGAAGAATTGTGAAAAAGGGAAGTGTTTAATTTCAGCAGTTGCAAAGTGAAAGTCTTGACTTTCATAGGCAGCGTGATTTGTTTAACTCAACATTTGCTGTGTTTTTGATTAAACATACGCCTGGAATTTGGGAAAACATTTTGTTTCGGGCTGAACAAGTAATTTTTTTAACATTTTTCAGTTCCAGAAAGGAGAAGTCTCACTCTTCTTCTCCTGAAAAGCCTCCTCTGTTCACTCTGTATCCTTTTCAAGGGGGTTGCACCGACTCCAGCCTGGTCTGGTCCATTAGGAAAACAAAGAGTCCCAGGCTTCTCTCACCATCCCTCCAATTCATCTTCCCTTTGTGCCAAATATAGTGTTGGAAGGCAAAAAAAAACCCCACCATATATTACTCAGATTTGTGTGGAAACTAAATAATTGAATATGAAGACATTTGCTTTATGTCTTCAAGGAATCCTTTTGAAGTTGACTCTCTTGACCTTCGAGGCCCTGCATAATTTTTTTCTTCCCCGTTTTCCTCCTCTTTGTTGTTCCTTGCACTCCTGTAATCTCCTCTCCTGCCTGCTTCCTTCACCTCCTCCCACCCTGCTCCGTGAGCCCACTTATCTGCACCCTGTGTTTGAGGCACTCGGTGGCTGGTGCAGCCAGCATCCTCCTCTCCCCTCTGCCAGGAGCCTCTCCTGCCCACCTTCTGTCCTCCACATGGTGTTTTACCTGGGCTCTTTTGACCCCTCTGGATTGCTTTTTTTTTACCTCCCTCCCATTGGGAAGTGTTAAATTAGGGGACCTGCCTTATTCTTCTGGCTGGCCAAGTGCAATACATCCACCCACAGCTTTCAGCAGGGGATGGGCTCTCTTCCCTCTCTCCGGACAGAAGTAGGTCTCCACCCTCCCGTGCTAATAGTCTTATAACTGTGTGAGCTTCCTGAGCTGAATCTACACCATGTCCAGCCCCACTGGCTTCTCTGTTGGCCTCGTGGTGTCCCCGTGGGTGGTTGTTGGGGTTGCATGATCCCACATTGTCCAACACGCAGTGGGGTTCAGCATCCCAGGCTCTAAATGATTCTCTAAGCTCAGAGTTTGGAGTAATTCAATTAGAGGGGTTCCAGCCAGTGAAAAAAGATCATTTAGCCAGTATATAAAAATTCCTCAATTTTACCAATTCTGGGAATAGTTTTCTTTGTTTTGTCAAGAGCTGTAGCTTTACTGGGGTGAATAGGAGGATTCAGCTTATCACAGAATGGTTTGGGTTGGAAGGGACCTCAAAGCCCATCCAGTCCCACCCCTTGCCATGGGCAGGGACACCTTTCAGTAGCCCAGGTTGTTCCAAGCCCCATCCAACCTGCCCTTGGACACTTCCCAGGGATCCAGGGGCAGCCACAGCTTCTCTGCCCAACCTGGGCCAGGGCCTGCCCACCCTCAGTGTAAAGAATTTCTTCCTTCTTTCTGGCTTCAATGGGACAAGCAGTCTTCTTTCTAAAGAGCAAATATAGCTCTGAATAAAGGATGTGTACACATGCACACACATATTTCCTGGAGATATTTAGGCATGGGAGTGCTGGTATTGGAGAGGAAGCAAAACTCTTACCCTGCATTTATCTGGGCAAGGTTTTCCTGCTTATTCACTGGGAGGGAGGAATATGGATTTGCCTCTGGTGGAGGTAAATATTCATAGTGATTTCACGAGGACTTGAATTCTTCTGCAGCAAGAGAAAGCTGAGCTGAGAAAGGGCAGCAGTGGTTAGTTTCACGGAGAACTGCTCTCTTTCCTCTCCAGGGTACAGAGTTCATTTTTCCACTGGTGCATCCCTGACAAACACCCAATGGGAGGTGGCATGGGCAGCCAAGTGATTGTGTTGTCACAGCAAAGACTAGTGAAAGGAGAGCAAGATTTATATCGTGGCTGCTCAGAGAGTTGGAGAAAAATGGCCCAAAGCCAGGAGTCATGCAGGCATGGCTGATACTGTCTTCAGTCTTTTGCCAAGTGTGGGCTGGTTGGTGGCTTATGTGAAATGGGCTGCACAGTCCTGGTCCAAGTCTCGGCGGGCACGATTCCACATCACAGAAACCAGACGTACAGCTGACACTTTCACTGACAGTCTTAGCACAAAGTTGAGTTGCTGAATTGGCCTTGAAGTTGAGAAAAAATTAAAAATCCAAAGAATTTCTCAGCAGAAGTGAAATCTCCTACCAGAGGAGCAGATGACCCCAGAAAGCCCAGCACACACAGACATGACTGTAGTGATAGGTTTAAATTACTCAGAGGCAATGAGAGTAGGGCTTTAGGTTGTTCTCTGGAGATGTGGCCTCAGGTGGAGGTCCTCTGCATACCTGTGGTTGTATTATTTCATCTCCTCTGTGCCCTGACTCCCTGTGTGGACAACCCGAACATGGAGTCAGGGATAGGTTTTGGTGGCAGAGACCTTTGAAAACTCCTGATTCAAATTCCCACTCTTGGCCAGGCTCATGCCTTTGTGTGGTTGAGTTCTGAGTATCTCCAAGGATACAGATCCCAACATCTCTCTGGCTTCATAGTTCAAGGCTTGACCAGTCTCCTATTAAAAATGTTTTTCTTACATCTGATCTAAACTTGTTTTGCTGTAACTTCTGTGCATGGCTTCTTGTGCTCCGAGAAGAGTCTGCCTCTTTCTCTATAGTTATGCATTTGGTAGTGAGATGGAAAAATAACATTCCCCTTCATGCTCTCCTCTCTGGGCTGAACAAACATCTCTTCTCACCCTGTGTGCTCCAGCTCCCTCATCCCTCTGTGTGCCTCCACAATGACAGTGTCTGCCTGGAGACCCCAAATTAGACACAGTGCTCCAGCTGTGGTCTCACAAGTGATGAATAAAGGGGAGTGAGCGCTCCCCTTGACCTCTGGGTAGCATTTTTGCTAATTCTGCAGGCCACCTTCACTGCAAGACCATGGCATTGACTGCTGGACACCTTCTTGGCCACCAGGCTTGTAGGCTCTTGCCTACAAGGTGGCTCTCTAGGCAGACACAGGTGGTTATTGCTCCCTGCTGGGGTGGGATGGGTGGGAAGTGCCAGGGTCTTGGCAGGGCTGAAAGGGTGAAGAGCAGACTGTCCCTGAAAATACAGGGTCTGGAGGATCAGATGGGCAAGAGCTTGGCCATGGCGTGTTCCCATCTACATCAAGAACCAACCAAGGCTCAATTTTCTTCTTTGAAAGAGTGAAGCCTGGTAGCCAGTGAGAGGTGAGATGGCTGTAGGAGCTGGGAAGTGCTGTAGAGACAGAGGATGCACTGAAACACTTTTTTTTTGTCTCAGGCTTGTTCAGAGGAGGTGCAGTCTGTGTAGCCACCATGGCTGCTGATTCAGTACCTGCCCTGTGAATATAATAGGAAGATTTCTGTCTCCACCACTGCTCATCCATCACCTTCCATAAGCCTAGGAGCAAAAGGATGAATAAAAGGAATAACAAGAAAATAAAGAAACATTGCAGCCAGAAAGCTATCCTCTGTGTTTCACAATTCTATAAATTATACCTTTCCCTTCCTCTTTAATCGTCAGGCATATAAAATATGCTTGCAGCAGAATCATATCCTTCCATTAAAGTTTCAGAAGAGAAATACAAGTCCCATCTGCCTGTTTAGCAAAGCAGGGCAGTCCATGACCGTTTCTATTTTTTTTGTTCCTTTCTCTCTCAAAATCTGCTTTATGGCAGGAGTTTTCTCTTTTAGGACTGGCTGTTTATTTCATTTTCTCATTCCAATGTGTGTTTTCACAAGCAGGCCTCCTCTTTATTCTCACACAGGTCTTTCTCCAATGCCTTCACACTCAAATCCACCTAAAGAGCAGAGGTGCAACCTGCCCTTGATGAAGGTCAAAGGAGAAACAAGCTCATTTAGGAATTGAGGAGACTTGCTATAAGTGGGTTTCTGCTCTGCAGACAGGACAGACACTGTCTGAGGAGCAAGAGTTGGCAAAAAGAGAAATTATTAAACTGGATTGTGGAGGCTTTTCTGCCACCCACCCATGCTTACTCCCAAGGATAATCAGATTCATTTGTGTTGTTCTAGAGTTGGGGTCATCTTAGGGGTGGGTTGTCTGCATGTTGGAGGAGTGAGCATGGCATTGTCCCTTTTCATACAACAACTGTCCCCACAACCCACCTGTGCAAGGAGCAGGGAGAGTAGGCTGCTTTTGGGTGCATAGTCCTCTGTGGGTAGGGTGGGATGGCAGGAGGGGTGTGTACATCCAGGGGGACCTGTAAATGTTGGATATGCATGTGAACAGGGCAGGCTTACAGCGCTGGAAAGGTGTGATGGGTGAGGGGGCATGATAGCTCCACTTCCAGTTCAACCCACTGCGTCTTCATAGACTCACAGAATGGTTTGGGTTGGAAGGGACCTTTAAAGGCCATCGAGTCCAACCCCCTGCCATGGGCAGGGACACCTTCCACCAGCCCAGAGTGCTCCAAGCCCCGTCCAACCTGGCCTTGGACACTCCCAGGGATCCAGGGG
>JAWWTY010000088.1:71379245-71390174 GCA_035222235.1 Margarornis squamiger | reverse complement strand
GTGTCCCTGGAGCCTTCTCTTCTCCAGGTGAGCCCCCCCAGCTCTCCCAGCCTGGCTCCAGAGCAGAGGGGCTCCAGTCTTCTGATCATTTTTGTGTTATTCTCCATACCTGTTCCATGGCTTGTCATGGGTTACATGAGGCACTTGCAAACTGGCTTGAATGATTATTTATAGCACTATGCCCTTAGAAATCTCTCCTATCCAGCAGAAGGACATGTCCCTCTTTTCTACCTTAAAGCCTCATTTTTATTCAGTGGCATTCAGAGCAGAGTGAATCCAGAGGACTGGGGCTACGTGTCTGATTTTTCTGTGTCTGGAGATTTACACCCGCACTCCTGCTGCCATTAAAGATGCCCTGCTCCAAGTATAAATCAGACCGTGCTCTATTAGATGCTTTATATGTTTCCAAGAAGTCATGTGCGATGGTAGGAAGGATCTACTGCAATTTTTTCACTGGTTTTTGGGGGCTGAATGCTCCTGGTGGAATAAATCTGCAGGGGGATTTATATTCCCTTTTGCTGATGGGTTCACCATAGAAGAGGCTTTTCTTTTTTTCCTTTTTTTTTACCACCTTGGGCAAGAAGCTGTTTGGTTTGATATAGGTTCAAATTTTATTTTTAAGCAAAATATGAGAAACACAGGAGGGGAAACCACACTCTGTTCCTTAAAATAAGTGGAAGAAAAGACAGGGCTAGAAAAATATTCTCTGCTGCACCCAGTTGATGAGCATGTACCTTGGCATATGCAGCATGAAGGAGCTCTGGATGTCTAGCTGGATTGTACCTTTTTTTCTAAAGGTATTTTTTGTAAGGGCCTGATACATGGGCTTACAAAGTCCTACAGCCCATCTCTGTGTGTAAAATGCCAGCAGCTCACAGTGAGCTCTGATTCTGCAATGCCATTTGGAAGAGGGAGTGGAAACCAAACTCAGCTCAAACCTCAGCCTTTCAGTACATACTGGGAACTTATGAAAAAGATGGAAGGCAACATTTTACATGGACAGATAGTGATAGAACAAGGGCAAATGGCTTGAAAATGACAGAGGGCAGAGTTAGATTGGGCATTGAGAAGAAATTTTTGGCTGTGAGGGTGGTGAGACCCTGGCCCAGGTTGGGCAGAGAAGTTGTGGCTGCCCCTGGATCCCTGGGAGTGTCC
Source organism: Margarornis squamiger (assembly GCA_035222235.1). Taxonomy (NCBI): domain Eukaryota; kingdom Metazoa; phylum Chordata; class Aves; order Passeriformes; family Furnariidae; genus Margarornis; species Margarornis squamiger. The sequence goes on along the minus strand of JAWWTY010000088.1, from coordinate 71,389,019 downwards.
AATGCCAGGTTGGATGGGGCTTGGAGCAACCTGGGCTAGTGGAAGGTGTCCCTGCCCATGGCAGGGGAGTGGAACTGGATGAGCTTTGTAGTCCATTCCAACCCAAACCATTCTAGGATTCTCATGACATGCCTGAGCAAACCTGTCTGTAAGGCCATCACTCAGGGAAAGGTGTGGATATTTTGGCCATCCATCTCCCCTCCTGTTGCTCCTAGTCGGGGGATGCAGATGTCTCTTTCTTTTTTTTTTTTTTAAATTCTTCATTTGCATCCTCTGATTCAGTGCTCAGCCCTCAGCAGCCATGGAGCAAGACTCCAAATCCCCATTTTCACCATCCACAAAAGCTGGAGCCACCAGCAACCACCTGGGGCAGGGGGAGCAGCCCTGCTCGTGGCCACATCTGCGCTCCACTCGCACACACACCCACAGCACCATTACCTTATAATTAAATCTCTTTTTCCCCAACTGGAAGGATTCTGCTGTAAACAAGGGTTTTCTCTAACCATAATTGCACTCAGTGGAGGGCAAAGCTCTGCAATAACTCAGGGCTTTGTTCTGTGTGCAGGGAGCGAGTCCCTCTGCCTCTCCTCAGGTATGCCAACAATGCGAGCGGAACTCCCCGCGACCTGACATGAATCTCAGGGCAGGGTTTGCAAATAGAGGCAGTGGTCAAAATGGGTCTTAAGTGCATTTATAAATATTTTGAAGTACCGGCTTGGAAAAGAAAAGTCCCCAGCATGCTGTGGTGATGGTGTTTCATCCAGTGTGGCTTTGAAGTGCGTTGTTGGCAAGCTGATGGGGTCCTGCCCATGCCTAGGAAGGGCTGAATGAAAGAAAAAAAATAATATATATATATGCATCTGTATAAACCCATGTGAAATGCAGGAGATTGCATTTACACCCCTTTTTGTTGTGCTTCTTCATGGACGAATGGGGAGAAGAAATTAATATGCTGCAAAGAGTTATTTTGTTTGTGTGTTGCACATATGAAACAATATAATGTAGATTAGAAAGACCCAGAGGTGGGAGGCAAGGTAGGTGGGTACAGAGGTAGATGTTCTCAAGTGTCTGCTTTTCTTGTAGCCCCTTAACTGATGGATTTTCCTCTCTTAGAGAGAAATCACTGTAATACATTTAACCAACAGCTGGCATATTTGTGCTGTGGAAGGAAATGCAAAGTACAGGCAGTGAAGGGATGGGGAAAGTGGGGTGAAATGCTGATGCTTTCCCACCCAAGACAAAAAGTGGGTTCCTAGGATGGTGTAAGTGATTCTGCGTTCCTGCTGGTGTTCTTCAGATCATGCCTAAACACTGGCACGCATCCAGAGCTTCCTCCAGTCCTTCGCTCAGGGGTGGACCAAGCCTGCACCATAGAAAGGGTATGGGGAGGCAGGCATGTGCTCCCCATGCATGTGCAATGCCCTTTTCCAGCCCACAAATCCTTGGGGTTGCTGTTGTGTTAGATATTTGCTTTTTTTTTTTTGCTTTTTTTTTTGTGTGTAAGAGGGCAAGAGCAAAGTGGCTGCTCCATAAGATGCTCTCCGTGTAGGAGCTGGGAGCAAAACCACCCATAGGTATGGATATAATTGAGCAATTTGGGTTGGAAGGGACCTTAAAGATGTTTTGATTCCAACCTCCCCTGCCACGGGCAGGGACACCTTCCACTAGCCCAGGTTGCTCCAAGCCCCGTCCAACCTGCCCTTGGACACTTCCAGGGATCCAGGGGCAGCCACAGCTTCTCTGCCCAACTTGTGCCAGGGCCTCATGACCCTCACAGCCAAGAATACCCTTCCCTCTCTCATTGTGAGTCCATTCCCTCTTGTGCTGTCCCTCTATGCCTTGTCCCAGGTCCCTCTCCAGTTCCCCTGGAGCCCCTTTTGGCACTGCAAGGGGCTCTCAGGTCTCCCTGGAACCTTCTCTTCTCCAGGTGAACATTCAGCCTCTCACCATATGCCACACTGCACTGCCAGGTTGATCTGTAACATCCTGGAGGTTTGTATGGAAGTTGTAGCAGTTTAACTAGACTTGTCCAGTTACATTTCTACTATTTCCCCCTAAGTAAGTGCAACCAGAGCTCTACAGATGCTGCCTTATGCATCCAGCTGTGCCAATGGAAAATGATGCCTCTCTCCTGGAGGTTGCTGCCTTTATGACTGTGCTGCTGGAACTGTACTCCAGGAGCACCAGCCAAGTTCCCTTCACCCAACTCTCCATTGCAGCTGAAAGAAATCTGATTGCTGCTCTTTCCCAGCAAAACCTGGGATTTTCATAAAAACCTCAAAGGCTGAGCTGTGTGGAGCAGTTACCTCTGGCCTGGTGGTGGTTGAGAAGCTGGGGTTCCTATCCTATGGCTCTAGTATGTCTTGAATCAGGAGAGAGTATCCATCCTCAATCTTGAAATGCTGTGTAGGGGTATATATGTGAAGGGGATTCAGCCACCAGGTCTGTTCTGACTCTCTTGCCCGCACAGCTCCTTTTGTAAGTCGTAAACCAGCTGCACTTCCACATCTCATCCCTGGGAGTGTTCAAGGCCAGGTCAGAGAGGGCTCAGAGCAACCTGATCTAATGGAAGGTGTCCCTGTACATGACAAAGGGTTGTAACTAAATGAGCTTTTAGGTCCCTTTCGACCCACACAATTCTGGGATTTTGTGATCTTCATGGTGACTCCAGCACAGAAGCTTAGTACAATTCAGATCACTCTGCAATTCTGTCCTGCAGACCACTGCAATATCCTCATGCTCTTTGTGCTGGTGCAAATCCAGAATAGCATCAGTTAAATCCGTGGAGTCAGTCCAGAATTACACCAGGATAAATAAGAATACCCAGTAAATCCCAAAAAAAGTGTAAAATCCATCTGTTCAGTTCCAGCTAGGCCAAGTTCAGGCTGTGGCCAGTGCCTTGTAATTCAAAAACTCCTTTGGACATCCCCTTTGAGTTCAGGCATGTGAGCAGCTTCCCTCTTCCCTTAAAAATGTTTCCTTGTAAAGCTTTTGTGAACTTGTGCATGCGTCGATGTTATGGTTATCACACATGTAATTTCATCTGACATTGTAATGACAGCATGGGGAGTTCAAAATGTAACAGTAAATATAGTTGTTAGGGGAAAAAAAAATACCAACATCCTAGCCCATCATCCTGAATGCCTCTTCACGTCATGGGAGGGATGCAGACAGACTCCAAACACCATCAGCATTTCTGGGTTCCAGTTGGAAACTGCCTGGAGTTCAGGATAGGCCAACACAAACAGGCGAGACTGTCTTTCTCTGCATGGCAGGGCTGCAGTTTCTCCTCCTTTTCCCTATTTTTTTTTCTTTTGCAAGGGTCATCCCTCTAAGGAGAGGACAGGCTGGGGGTTCTCCCTGCGTGCTTGGGCTGTTTTTGTAGCCTGCTGCATGGTGCCCCCAGATCCTGCACTCACCCTGGGCTGAGAGCTGAGTCCTGACTCGACCCCTGGTTATTTTTGAATGCTGTCGGTTTGCGATGCTGTATTGAAGGGTCATTTGCCAATTCCATTATAAGCCTCATTTACAACTCAGCTGGTTTAAATCAGATCAGGCTGTGAGTTGGCATGTGCATGGAGTCAGCTGGGACATAGGACTTGCTTTGCCTGGGGGACTTGATCCCTCAGACCCCCTCATTGCTTGCAGAAACACTGGTTGAAAAGTTAATCCTATTGATTTTCAATATTTTTTTTTTTCCATGTGTTTGAGCCGAAACATCTAAGCAGCAGATATTTTTCTTTTCCTTCTTCGAGGGAGAGGTTTTTGTTGGTCTTTTTTTCTTTTGGTTCTCCACCAGCTTTTACTATATTTACCAAGCTGGGCATGGGTGGGCCCCACTGGATCGCATGGATTGCTCAGCCGGGTGAGGCTTTGCAGGACCAGGGCTGAGCTGAGGACTCAGCTGCTGTTTAGCTTACGAGCAGGTTGGCAAGAGAAACCAGGGACTTCTCGCACAAAAGGAGCTGAGGTACAAATGAAATCTGAGTCTGACCCCTGATCTTCAGTTAAATTGCTCTGCAACCTTGAGAGCAGGATTAAATCATCCCTGGAAGACAGGGAGTTGCCTCTGGATATTCAGTGCTTGGCCCATGCTATAAGGTTATGCTCATATATTACCTGTGGTCTTCAGAGAGCTCATTAGCTGGTTGGTTTACATATAAAAAATCTGGATGAAACTCTCATCCCCCTTCCCTGGCCATCCTGTGCTGAAACCTGGCAGTATTTCCAATAGAAATGCCCAGCTCCAGGGTTGGAGATGTGGTGCATCTCGCTGGGGTTTCAGCATGGTCAGAGAAATGTTGGCTTGCAGGAAAAATGGTCTTGGAATCACAGAATCATTAAATAGTTTGGGCTGGAAGTGACTTCTGAAGGTCATCTCGTTCCAACCACCTGCCAGGGGCAGGGACACCTTTCACCTTCCAGGGCTCAGAGCCCAGCCCAACGTGACCTTGAATGTTTTCAGGCATGGGGCATCCACCACCTGTCTGGGCAATGAATTTCTTCCTTCTCTCTAGTCTGAATCTCCACTCTTTTCATTTAAAGCCATTACCCCTTGTTTCCAGGGATGGGGCATCCATGATGGTCCTCCATGGGGCAGCAAAGGATGGGGAGGTGCAATAATCACCTGTTCTGCCTAACTCCCCTCTACAATGGGGCAGGGGCTGTAGGAGGAGACACTTGGTGGGTAAAACCTGGGTAGATTTGATCTCTTCTGTGAAGCAGGGTGTTAAATTTTCATCCTGTGTTGGGCATGACTGCAGCAGCACAGTCCAAGTCCAGGACTAACCTTCTGCCCATGATAACAGATACGGGGTGGTAGTGCTGGAAGGGCTGTGTCTTTGCAGGCTGGATTGCCATTGCAGGATGAAATGCTCTGCAGGGGCACCTTCCGTGAACATGTCTATCCCAAAGCCACCTCCCATCTGTGTGGGATCTATTCTGGCCCAGCTGTAGCACAGGAGCTCATGTATTTAGAGGTCCAGGACTGAAATGGCAATTACAAATCACTGAGGCTGCAAAAGCTCTCACGAGAGTCAAGCAGCAATATAATATTTTGGGTTGTGCCAGAATTAAGTAGACCAATTTGAGGTACCTCTCTCCTAAATACCTGTGGGATTATGAGCCTAATAAATGGTAACACGGTGTCAGCAGCACAGGGCACGGTGGGAACTGGAAGGTGAGGCTGAGCTGGTGTTATGGGGCTTGGCCCAAAGTAAGATGGGCTGTGGAGAAGTGCTAGGACCTGAGGTGGCCTTGTGAGAGGTAGGACAAAGCTGGTGTGAGCCCAGAGACTCCTCAGGTCCAGCAGCATCTTGGCCGATGCGTGGGGATGGTTGGAGACTCCCCTTGGGGATCAGCAAGAAACTCCCCCTAACAGGGATGTGTGCCACTGGGGATGCCCAGAGATGCTGTGGGAGATCCAGGGCGAGGTCTGGAGGAACAGTCCTGCCCAGGCAGGGGATGGAGCACAGCTCCTGCCAATGCCACCGCCGAGCTGAGCCTCCCACCCCACCGCTCCTGGAGCCTGCCTGTACCTGCTCCCAAGCCGATATTAAGCCTGCTCAAACACTGCACCGCCTTCTCCTCACATTGTTTTCTGTACCCCACACCCAGCACCAAAATAGCGATAACCCCCCCTTCCCCACCCTCCCGCGGTGACTCAGGCTGGCGAGCAGGCACACATCTGCTTCTGATTTAACGTGCGAGCGCTCTGACCCTTTTATTTTTATTCCCAAAGTCCTCCTGCCAGTGGCTTTCTCTCTGGGGGCGAGGGCAGAGGAGAGGAGGGGTAGCTGGGTCCCCATCCTTCTCTCTCTGCCTTTCTGGAGCCCTCAAAAAATGCGTTTTATTTTGGAGTGGTGTTTTCACGCAGGCTGGTGACAGCCCTACCCGGATCCACGTCCAAGTACCTCGCAATCCTGTCCACTCCGGAGGGATGCCAGCCAAACCAGTTTTCCATGGTTAAGCTGGGCACATTTTTCCGCCGTGGTTGGTTGGGGGTTTTTTTGGGGGGGTGTTTTTTGGGCTTTTTTTTTGTCAGGAAGCGAACCCACCCAGTGTGTGCGCTGCTGTTCAATAGGAGCCTTTTTTTAATTTCTTTTCCTTTTTCTGGCTCTGAAGAAGAACAGGACGGGAGAGAGCGAAGGGGCTGGCCTGTTCTCCCAGGAGAGTTCAGAATGGGAGGAAATGGCTTTTTTGGCTATTTTTAGGGCTGTGCTGGAAGGAGGTACCCACTACTGACGTGCTCATTGGGTTGTAATGTTGTGTGTCCATAGGGATGTATCATATATATATATATATATATATATCTCCCCTACATCAATCCCTGTAGCAGGATCTGGGCATCTTGCACAAGGTGGGAAGGTGGTGGGGGACAGCAGCTGCAAACACATGGACAGAAATGCCACCAACAATGTGATATATCTCATGAACCCTCATCTGTCTTATGCCAGAGCTGCTGAAGGGACCAACAACCTGATGTTCAACCATGCCAGCTCCACCATGGTCATGTCTTTGGTGGATGTCTGGGGAAATCTGGGGATTTTCCTTCTATCTTTTTTTCCTTCTTTTTGGGGATTGTGTCACTTGAAGTGTGAATGAGTTTCCACGAGAGTGGGGTGGTTGCAGAGGGTGACTGGAAACTCTTCTGTTTCATTTAATATATTCCCCATTCCCACACGTTTGAAGTGTGTGTGTGTGTGTGTGTGCGTATAGAAACATATGGAGGGGAGATATTCACCAGGAACATCATATGGAGCATGATCAGGAGAGCATCAAGGCTGTGCAGAATCATGTAGATAGGGCTGAAGAAAAAGACCGGAATATTGAGCATCTCCAGCGTTGCAGCATCCTCCAAAACGTCAGCAGAGAGGGGCAGAAGGGAGCTGATGTCCTGAGCACCATCCCTTCAAGCCCCAGACCTTCAAGGAGCTGCTTGAATGGGGAGGACAAGGCTGCAAGAAAAGACTGTGGTCAGGTGTGACCACCCTGTAAAGTCTCCTTGCTGGTACCTGCCTGCCTGTGGTTAATTAATTTGCCCCTGCTCTGTGCATAGATGAAGCCCTCAAAACACCATCTGGAGCCAGGCGGTGCCTTTGATGCAGCTTTGCTAATTGTTTACGTTTATTTGACCATTTATCACCAGGATCCCCCTTTGCCAAAACCTGCTCAGCACATCAGATGGCGCTTGTCAGGCAGCATGCAGACTTCATCAAGCTGCCACCCAGAAGTGACCCAGAGCTGCTAGTTTTGGAGCTTTATATAAACACAGAAACTGGGAAGTGTGCTGGGTAATTTAAAGAAGCCGGAAAGAGGAAACCAAAGTGAAAACGTGGCACTTCAATTATGGGAGGCATTGAACTCTATTCTGGCCCTGCCAGTGCTTCTGTTGGCATTTATCTGAGGGCCAGGAACTGGTTCCAAGGACACAGAAGAGGCATGGGGCTTGGTCCTGGTGATGTGATCACAGAAATCACAGAATCACAGAATGGTTTGGGTTGGAAGGGACCTTAAAGATCACGTAGTTCCAATCCCCTGCCGTGAGCTCAACCTGTTCAACATCACGTGCCAGTCAAAAGCTCAGCCTGAGCAACAAGCCTGTAGAGGAACTGAGGCCAGAAAATATGGCCTTAACTTAAATACCCCATGGGCTGGGCTTGGGTCCTGGTGGTCATGGAGCAGCAGTCAATTTCCAGTACAACCAGTAGCACCCAACTGTTCAGGTCACTGAGGGATGATCTGATTAATAATTTGCAGTTTTGCCAGATTGTATCTGTACATAAACAAAGCTGTTGAGGTACAGAGTGCTTCATGTAGGCTCTGGGTAGCTTGAGTTAAGCTGCAGGAATGGATTCGTTCAGAGATGCATAACATTTGCTGTGATGTATAAGTAGCCTTTAAAAACTCCCTGGGATGGATTCACAGAGGGCACAAGAGGTGCTTGGGCTTCCACACCTTGACGAGCAAATGAGTGGTCCCTCTAATCACTATTTACCTTCTTAAGCAAATAGTCCTTGTGAGCTTCCCAAGTGATGTTGTACCAGAGATATCCAGCAGATCACCAGTATTGATGTGCCCCAGGTCTATTTGGCTGGCTAAGCTTCTGCATGGATTTTGGAAACTGGGAAGAGAAGGGGTGAAATATGTTGGTTTTGGGACCACTGGGAACTGTGGAGGTGGTTCTAGAACAGCTTTTATTTTGGATTTCCCGATGGGACTTCAGTGAAGATGGCTTTTTGATGGCCTGATTATAGGAAACCAATAGTTCCAGCCAAAAATACTCAGTTTTATATAGTATGTGCAAATATACATAGTTCAGATGGACTCAACTTGCCAGCCAGATGTTGATATGAATGAATCCTTGTATGCCCAAGGATTTTGTTCAGAGATTAGTATGAATATTGAAAAGTCCAGTGGGTAATGGAGTGTGAGGGTGAAGGTCACCTGTGTGATCTCAATCCCTGAAGCCTAAAAACTTTAATTATGTGATCAAATCATGCTCGACTTCTGGGGCTCTTCCATTTCACGTATCCTTTTCTCTGTGGAGCCTGGCCAAAAAGGGTTGGACTGTCCCCTCCACAGCTCCTTGGACATCCCTCTCCTCCCAGCACCAGTGGGAGGTCTCCATCTCTCTCAGCATTGCTGGGACTCTGGTTGGCCTTTGCATTGGCATCCTTATGGGTCATCCCCTTAAATTGTACTGACCTGCTCCATTTACAGAGGTGTTCCCTTTACATGAGACATGTAGGATGATGCCACCTCTGCAGCCACCTACGGTGCTTCCTCCCTACCCTTGCTGCCAGCGAGCATCTTCCTTCGCCAATGTGGCCTTCTTTGCATCCTCCCTCACCAAAGCATCACTTTGGAAACCTCTGCCTTTTCCTTCTTAGTCCAGACCTAAGCAAGATCCGTAAGTTTTTGGTGAGAGCCTCAATTTTGAGTGGATGAGGTCATTATGTACCTCTTAAAAGCCAAACACCCCCAACTTTCCCAGCTCAACCCCGTGTTTTCCAAGCAAGTCTGGTCCCAAGGGGAAGGCTGGTCCCAGTTATTGGAGGCTGGGGCGGGTGCCCAGCCCAGCAGTAAAACCCTGGTGCTATTGCTACGAGGCGGTTCCCCTCCCACAGCAGCATCTTTGGGTCTGCAAAGTGGATCCTGTCCTTCAAAAACTCCGATTGTTTCCTTGCGAGGGAGGCAGTGGTTGGTGTCACCACGTTTTCCTCATCGTTTCAGGCACCTTGCTGGGAAGTGATTGAAAGGTGAGGAGTGCTCTGCCCCACCTTCTGCTGGAGGGCAGAAACGCTTGGTACTGGGGTGGGTGGCTTAATAACATGTTCTTCTGGAGACAAGATGTTCAGAGGGCAGGTGTGCTTAAGGAAATACTTGCCTTTTTTTAGGTTTTACACCTTCCCTTTTTTCTTTTTTTTTTTTTTTTTTTTTTTTTTTATTTTTTTTTGTTTAATTAAATAAAAAAAAAAAAACCCACCTCTCTGCCTGCTTTCAAACAGGCTTTTAGGGATCCCAACTCTTTCTTGGTTATTCCAAGTTGGAACAGTGATGGTGTCCCTGTGGGGCCAGCTTCGAGTGGGGTGTCAATGTGGGTGGCTTTGCTCAGGGATGTTTGCACAAGGGACTTGCTCAAGGTCATGGAGCAATCAGTGGATGCAGGAACAGAGCCCCAACATCCCTCTGCCCCCAAAACTGAATCGTTGAATGGTTTAGGTTGGAAGGGAGGTTTAGGTTTAAAGGCCATCTAGTTCAAACCTTCTTCCA
>JAWWTY010000088.1:71362715-71374282 GCA_035222235.1 Margarornis squamiger | reverse complement strand
TGAGCATTTAGGTACACTGTGGCACAAATCCTGGCTGGCCTCCCCTTTCCCAGATCCCTCAGGAAGATTTCCCTGTGTGGGTTTTCCACATGCTGAGGTGGCATGGGAGAACTTCCAGGCATGAACCAGCAGAACTGGATACCTGCTGGTCCATAAGGATCACTCTCCTACTGCAGCAAGCCAGCCATGACCCTTCTGTTTGGGACACCCAGTTGTACCAGTCCCAAAATCAATCACATAGATGGGATGGGCACTCCCCGGCTCATCTTGTTTAAGCTGTGTAGGTGCTGGGACTCAGCAGTGTGAAGCAATACAGCATCATGCTTTCCCCACATAGCTCCTGGCAGGGCAAATCCAACATGTGCCTGGGACAATGTTGTCTCTGGGAGGACATACAAGAAGCTTGATGGGAGGGAGTCATTGCACAAGGTTCCTGGGGGAGGGATGCAAAAGAGAAGCAGGAGCCTGTGGTGGTTATGAAAAGGTGAATAGGGTGGGAATCAAGTAGAGAAGGATGGAGACAAAGAGGGAGATGAAGAGATGAGGACGGAAGCACAGGTTAGATCATAGAGGACCTGGAAGGAGTTGCAGGTGGCATGGAGCCACAGTGGGGCAGTGCAAGTGGAACGTGATTACAGAGGTCCAGGTGAACCAGGGGAGAGAAGGACACGGAGAGAAGGCAGTGTCATTTTGGCATCACTGATTGGGAATCCCCTGCTAACATTCCGCTGTCTGTGTTTTGTCCTAGAGCACTAAATGAGAATATGGCCAATGGCATTGAAGATCTTATCGGGATCCCATTCCCAAACCACAGCAGTGAGGTGTTGTGTGGTCTAAACGAGCAGCGGCACGACGGTCTCCTCTGCGATGTCATCCTCATCGTCCAGGACCAGGAGTACCGGACCCACCGGTCCGTCCTGGCGGCCTGCAGCAAGTACTTCAAAAAACTCTTCACTACTGGCACTTTAACAGACCAGCCCTATGTTTACGAGATTGACTTTGTCAAGCCTGAAGCACTTTCTGCCATCCTCGAGTTTGCCTACACCTCAACCCTCACCATCACCACCTCAAATGTCAAGCACATCCTCAGCGCTGCCAAGATGCTGGAGATCCAGAGCATTATCAATGTATGCCTTGAAATCATGGAGCCCAACAGAGAGGCTGAAGAGGAAGATGACAAAGAAGATGAAGATGATGACGAAGATGATGACGAAGATGAGGAGGAGGAGGAGGAGGAAGTGGAAGACTTTGTCAATCAGGAGAACCTAACCGATGTACAAGAAGTAAGCTGCCACCAAAGCCCTTCTGAGTCTGACCTTACTGAAGAGGCATATACAGAAGCACCTAAAGATTTTCCAAATCACTTCCCAGCCAGTAACTCCTCTGGACACCTGGGCATGATACGAGACTTCTCCATCGAGTCCTTGCTAAGTGAAAACTTGTACCCTAAGGCAAACATCCCAGACAGGAGGCCAGCTCTCTCTCCCTTCGCCCCTAGCTTCTTCCCCCACCTGTGGAATGGAGACTTTAGCTCCTTCTCCCAGCTGGAGGAGCCACAAGTAGACAGCGGCCCCTTAGATCTGGTGATCAAAAAGAGGAAGATCAAGGAAGAGGAGGAGAAGGAAGACCTGCCTCCGCCTCCTTTCCCTAATGACTTCTTCAAGGACATGTTTGCCAACACCCCAGCAGCTCCCTTAGGGCACATTAAGGCAGAGACTGACTATAGTGCTTATCTCAATTTCTTAAGTGCTACCCAGTTCGGAGGAGTTTTTCCTCCATGGCCCCTGGAGGAAGAGAGGAAAATAAAGCCCAAGGCATCCCAGCAGTGCCCCATCTGCAACAAAGTCATCATGGGAGCCGGCAAGCTGCCCAGGCACATGAGGACCCACACGGGGGAGAAGCCCTATATGTGCAATATCTGTGAAGTTCGCTTTACCAGGTGTGCATTGGTTACCTCTGCCATGTGTGGGGAGGGGGCTGGTGGTGGTCATGACCTATGGCTCATCCCTGAGCTACACATTTTTTATTTCTTTTTCCCCCAAAAGAAAAGTAGGAAAGAAAGCAGGGAATGATCTCTATCCCTTCACACACAAAAAAAAAAAAAAAGGGTGGGGGGAGGAAGGAAGGGAGGGTGGAAGAAGAAAATGAACCTACTGATTTCTGTGGGTTGTGGATAACATCCACAACTCCCTGGATCCATCCCCTCACTGGACAGAAGCTTAAATAAGTAACAGGATATTTTCAACCCCACAACAGTTCACCACATTGGGACTAGAGTGAGCTGGAAAACAGATGGTCAAACAGCCAAGGAGGCTTCATCTCGAATGTGCTGGGAGATGCATTGAGTTGGGAGGGCCATTTAGCCACAGGATGTAATTAGTTTGGGTTTGCACATTTTGGCACCAGTGTAGACCACAACCAAGCTGCACATGTTTGAACATGACAGTATCTGGGTGCTCTGGGGCTGGAGTGGTCCTAGTTTTTTTGTTAGTACTGCAATGGGGATCACTCTTCTCTCCAAAGTAGTAAGCAACAGAGCAAGGGAAAATGGCCTCAAGTTTCTCCAGGGAGGGTTTAGATTGGTTATAAGGAAAAATACCATCATGGAAGGGGTTTGCAAGCACTGGAACAGCTGCCCAGGGCAGTGGTGGGGTCTTTATCCCTGGAGGGACTTACAAGACGTGTAGATGTGACACCTGAGGGATGTGGTTTTGTGGGCTTTGTAGTGCTGTGGGAACAGTTGGACTCACAGAATCCCAGAATGGTTTGGGTTGGAAGGGACCTTAAAGACCACCTTGTTCCAACCCCTCTGCCATGGGCAGGGACACCTATCAGGGACACTATCTCAGGTTGCTGCAAGCCCTGTCCAACCTGGTCTTGAGCACGTCCAGGGATGGGGCAGCCACAACTTCTCTGGGCAACAATTGAAGCAGGCTATGGAAATCTAATGCTTCAGCTTGAAACCCTTCCCTGCAAAGCTGGGCACATTTAATCGGCGTGCAGAGACAAATAGATTCCTGGACCTGCTCTTGCTGAGTATAATTAATATCTAATGAGGACAATCTTTACCATAATAATAAAGCTTTCTGACAAGAGCATGGTATTTCAGCTCCTGGCTGCGTGTGAGAGAGAGAGCCCTATTAAGCTGGGGCAGGAAAACCAGAGGAAAATAATCTGCACAGTAGGCAGAGGCGAGCTCCTGACAATGGCCAGACACCTGGGGTGCTCCTGCATTCAGCCTGTCTTTTCTTCCTCTGTCCCTATGATAATATTCGAATGGAAGATATGCAGATCATGAGGATTTGACCTGAAAATAAATTTCCATGCTCCCCTCCATTAACACAGCAGACACCATATTATAATGCGGGGAGCATCATGCCTCGGGCGGGCACATGCGACGTGAGCCTGGCTCACCCTGCTATTTGCAGGGGTAGGGCCCCTGCATGGTGATAATTCCTGCCTGCAGGAATTTGGATCCAGCTCCTGCTGGGCACTGCATCCCCATGTTAGCACTGGTTTGTTGCTTCCAGACAGGTGGGCTCTGTGGGATGGGTTCACCCTGGTGGTTTTGGGTGACTGCCTGGCCAGCCCCATCCCGTGGTCCCTGTCACATTCCTGCATGTGATGCCACAGGTGGTGATTGATGGTGAGGAAATAGCTTGGCTTGCCCATCACTGACACTTTCCCTGTAATGGGAATAATAGAACCAAGCCCTCCCAGAGTGATCCCAAAGTCCTTTACATGCAAGGGCAGCATTGTTGGGCTCAGTTTGGGGAACTCACAGAGAAGTGCTGGTACTGACTCACTTTGAGGATTAGTAGGAGGGTTTGGGTGAGAATTCAGGTATCCTGACCCCTAATCCAGACAGGTTAAATCAGCATCATGAAAGTTAAAAGCTCCACACAGAGCTGGTCTATCATGGCCCGCTAATAGCACAGGGATAATTCGACAGCTTCAACATCCCCCATGTGCTCAACAGCTTCTAAATACAGAGCCCAGAAGGAATGTGACTTTAAACCAAGGAAATAATCACAGAGAAAATCAGGAATGACCCAGTGGTGCAGTTTCACATCACCATTGATGAAAACAAAGCTTTTCATGTGGGTCACCCAGCACAGAGCTGAGCGCTGTAGGGCTTTCTCCTTCTCTAACACCCTGAGCAAAGGTTTGTTTTTAAATGCATTTGGAAGGATTTTGAATAGCACACAGCTATTTGGTTTTGTTTGGGGTGGGGTTTTTTTAGCCATTTTCAGCGTTACTCTGATGTGAGAACTCTCCTTTAGGAAAAAGTGTATTTTCAAGCAAAGTGGAATGATTGAGATGTAGGAGGAGATTTCTGTCGGGATTTCCTCAACACTGCCACTTATGTTACGTGTTTTGATCGTGGGGGGAATTTTGTGCTTCCTGAAAGCATCACACTTCTGCCTTCTCTGGGGAGATGCAAGCCCAGATGGTCCCTTTTGGGGTCCCCTGGGAACGAGGCACAGAGAAGCAGAGGTTCCCAAGTGTCTCAGAATGAATCAGTCCGTTGCATTATTTCTGCCTTTAAGGAATTGTGGAGGAGCAAATCAACTGGGGAAAACAGAGAAAATGTATTTTCCTGGGTGGGGAGTCCCCCAGCCTCCCCATGAGATCCCTTCCCCTTCACATCAGTAGGATCATGCATCCCCCAGCAAGGACCTCCCAATGCACCTGGATCTGCCACTCCTGCTGCCCAGGGACATCTGATCGCAGGAAGCAGGACTTCATTTAATAGCTCATTAATTTTTTCCTTAAACAAAGGCTGCTCAGCCTCTAGACTGCTGTTTTTACCCTGCTAGAATGCTGGAGAAAACTGCAAATATTTCAGCTTTTCCACCAAGACAGCCCCAGAGTGCTCAAGGAGAAACTGTTCCAGCCGGAAAGGTTAACATTATTTGTTCCTATTATTTGTGTTGTGACAGCTTGCAGAGCCCTAATCGCTCTCCTAATGCAATTGCATTAAGGTTATTCACACACATGGAGTGTGGATCTCTGTCAGAGAGCCTGTGAGCCGAGCTCCCAGCTCACAGAGCCCGTGTCCCCCACACCACATCCTCCACAACCAGAGCATCTCACCCACCCCAGCCTCTGAGCTGCCCCAGGTAGAGCCATAAACCTCTCCTTCCATCCCCCGGAGATGCTGCCAGGGCAGGGGGGATTGAGTTTCTCCCTGTCTGCTGCTGGAGAAGCGTAACAGCCTGAAAAGAGGTTTGCCTGTATTTACATTACACAGTCCTGGCATGCGGCGTGTTTATTAGGAAAAGCGATCCCGCTAGGTTAAACATTACATATAGAGGTTTAAATTAAATTATAGGTGGGGCTGGTGGCTCTGCTTTTCATTAACATTTCCCACCACTTTGCAGTACGAGCCCCTGCATTCATCTGTGTGTGATTTTGCCATGTTTTAGCCATTCGGGGTGAAATTTTCTGTGCTGCTTTGTCTTCTGCTGAGCACTGGTTTGAGCCCTCCCAGGGGAAATGCACCCTTGTGAAAAATCTTGGGATAACAGCAGCTTTACAAATGTCAGAGTGGGAAGTTGGGAGCTGGCCCTGAGCTTGACACACAGGAACCAAGAGATGCTTTTTTCTGTCTCCCTAAGAATCTGTAGGAGCAGGACCAGGCTGGGACCAGTTTCCCAAAGGCAATAAACCATCATCTGGAGAAGAAGTGGTTCTCCTGCTAGGGATGCTTCTCTGCATCCTCGACCTTAGGAGCTGGTGTGCAGGGATGCCCAGCCCAGGGCTGCACTCCTCGTGAAGGGGCTGACACTAGTGTCCTGCCAGGCATCTCACCAAATGCTATTTCAGTATGCATACCGGCAAGGTGGCAAAACTTAGTGCAAAGGCAGCACCTTGAAAGTTTTGAGGGCTTGACCTGCCAGAATAAATAGATTTTTTGGAATGGTTTTTTGTATTATATAAATCAAAATATCACAGCATGTACTTATGTATTATATAATTTATAATGCAATACTTTAAAATAAATGGTATTAGATATTAGTTAATATTTATCTAAAATATATAATACAGCTTTATATGAGATATTTATAATGTATTTATTTTATATATAATAATGACATGGCTCCATATATACTACTCACAGCCCCAGTATTAGCACCTTGGAGGGTTCATACCAAAAAGATTTTGGAAAACAATATGAATTTTCCAGCTTTGCTCTTTACTTGAACTCCACTGGTGCAGCCATGGAAGCAGTGTTCAGCTCAGTTCAGCTACAGGCAGCTTTGCTTCTTGTAATCATATGCTTTAGCCATTATTTTGTTTTGACTGCAGAATGAAACATTTATTGGGGGGGAAAAATAGGGATTGGACTGCCAGCATGGGAAAATATTCTTATTTTTAGATGTTCCCCTTAAAAAAAAAAAAAAGAAATATATATATATATTTCTACATTAGTGCCATTGGGATGGATATTATGCTGTTCCATGGCTGGATTTAAAATCATTCTCCAAACTTTGAGTGAGGCTGAATGTGTGCTGGCCTTGAGACCATGGCAGTGAAGGACAGAGTGCCTTGGAGCTGCACCTCTGTCAGCACCACCCTCTCTGATGCTCCTGCTCCAAATGAAAGCCTCCTGAGACACCGTGTGGTCAGTGCAAGGATAAAAACAAAGGAAAATCCAAGAGGGACTTAAATTAAGCAGTATTGCAAGCCCATGTTGCCAGGCTCTTGAATCCAAACTAATTTCCTTACTTGCAGGCAGGAATAGTGCTGTACTTAATTAAATATTCCCATATTTAGATATATATATATGGATAGATATATTCCAATATTTAAGTACTCATTCTCTGGAGCTCCCTGATAGGAGCGGGGAGCCAGGTGGGAATCAGGCTCTGCTCCCAGGGAACGAGGGACAAGACAAGGGGAAACAGCCTCAAGTTGCACCAGGGGAGATTTTGATGGATATTGGGAAAATTCCTTCACAGAAAGGGTGGTCAGGCATTGGCATAGCTGCCCAGGGCAGTGGTGGAGTCCCCATCCCTGGAGGGGTTCGAAAGCCATGTGGATGTGGCACTTGGGGACGTGGGTTAGTGGTGGCCTGGGCGTTGCTGGGGAAAGGTTGGACTCCATGGCCTTGGAGGTTTTCTCCAATGTTAATGATCCTGTGATTCTGTGGTTTTGGGGTGTATTCCAGAGGGGTTTTTCCTCCAGTTTAAGATGGTTTTTAAATCTCTGGGATGGGCTGCAGACTCCTGACACGTGTGTGTGTGTGTGTGTGTGTGTGTGTGATGTTTAGGTTCCCAGGCAAGAGAGGGCGAACACAAAGCTCAGCCTGCAAGGGCACCCATGCACGGGGGGAAGCCCCACGATGAGCTGATCCAAAGAGCACTCCCCACCCCACCCCACCCTGACCAAAGTGCCTTTTCCTCCCCCAGGCAGGACAAGCTGAAGATCCACATGCGCAAGCACACGGGCGAGCGGCCGTACCTCTGCATCCACTGCAACGCCAAGTTCGTGCACAACTACGACCTGAAGAACCACATGCGCATCCACACGGGCATCCGGCCCTACCAGTGCGAGTTCTGCTACAAGAGCTTCACCCGCTCCGACCACCTGCACCGCCACATCAAGCGGCAGAGCTGCCGCATCGCCCGGCCCCGCCGTGGCCGCAAGCCCGCCGCGTGGAGGGCGGCCGGGCTGCTCTTCGGCCCCGGCGCGCCCGTGGAGGGCGGCTTCGTGATGCCTCCCACGCTGGAGGAGATGAGCGGCCACCTCGGCAGCACGGCCATGTGCCTTCCCGGCCCCAGCCCCAAGCACTTCTTGAGCGGGGCCAAGACCTCCTTCAGCCTGCAGGAGCTGGAGAGCCAGTTCGAGGAGACCCAGAGGAAGCTCTTCAGGCGGGCGCAGATGGACATGGAGAGGAACGCGGGGATCTTCGCCTTCGCCCTGGGCCACAATGAAAACCTCGCTGCCCAGCCCTTCTTCCCCCTCCCCGACCCTTGGAGCACAGGCTTCAGTGGCCTGGCGGGGCTTGGCCACGTGGCTCCCATCTCAGAGGCGAGCAACTAAACCCGCGCCCGGTCCCACCATGCGACTGCTCCCTTCCCAGCAAGGCACCCAGCTCCCTCGGGGTCCCACCCGCCCTTCTGCAGCATCAGACTCCCAAGAAACTCTTTGTCCCCTTGCTGCCGTGGGGCTTGGGGCACAGGGCTGCCCCTGGGGCGAGCAGGGGGTGGGCAGGGGCTGTGCCCCACGGCCACTGGCACTTTAGACTCTGCAATGCACTTGGCTTTGGGGCCATTGGGCACTCACTGTCCCATCCAGCCACCCACCACTCACAGCTCCCTCTGGGAAGGCCAGGCCACGACTGCTGCTCTCCTCAGCGCTCCCGAAAATGTCACTTGCCTTAGTCCAGGGCATGGCCATCACAGTGAGATGGCTCTTCTGGGGGAAATATTCCCCAAATTCCACCCACACAGCCCACTGGACACCGACAAGCCGTCCAGACTTGGTTTTGTTGTGTTACATTCCTTGGCCCTTTTGGTCAAAAGGACTTTTCTCTTTTGGATTTTTTGTTTTTGGTTTGTTTTGGTTTGGTTTTGTTTTATTTTTTGTTGTTGTTTGTTCCTTGATTTGATTTTAGTTTGGTTTGGCTTTTAGTTAATTCCCATGTCTGGCAACAATACTTATCCTACAAGGGATAAAGGGGAGGGTCAAGCAGCCGTGTTGGGAGAGGGAGGATCCTGGCCATTGCCTTCCTCAGCAGTATATCAGATTTCCAGGGCTAGTGAAAGCCCTCATCTGCAGCATGAGTTGGGACCCTAAAAACATTAAAAAAAAAAAAAAAAATGGAGATAATCACCCAGCTGCAAAGCTGGGTGTAAAAGGGGGATTTTACTTATTTTGGTTCTTTAGCTATTTCAAAATTTCAAACGGAGAACCAAAGCCTATTTTGAGTATTTTAACTTCAGTTGCTTGAAAAGGTGAAGGAGAAGTTTTGAAAGAATCAGAAATGTTTCAATATTGAGCTTTTATCAAACCCTTGCTTTGTGAAAACGAACCACGTGGGAATTTTGAAATGAAAAAGTTGTTCCAAACCAAAGAGTCAGAATTCGCCACCACTGACCATTCTGAAAAGTGTGGGACTCTGTCCTTAATTCCCTCGAATTCCTATATATATTTTAGTGAGAAAAATTTACAAAACACTTGCATGTCACAGAACCTGCAATGTTGATGGGAAAAAATTGAGTGTGGACATATCCCTGCTGCTTGTCTCAAGGCATCTTTGTGGAAAAGAAGTTCACTAAAGGTGTCTTGACGATGGTATTGTCTACTTGCAAGCAATTGGAGATGCTATTTCTTCACTGTTTGTTGGTTCAAAAGATAAGGGGGTAACATATGATGGGGTGCTCCAAGCTGAAGATTTGCCCCTGGTGACCAGCAGGTTTGGGGTGTCTCCACAGCATCCCTGCAGACCCCCTCTTAGCCTCTCCACCTAAGAATTCCTTTGAGGCCAAAAGAGTGTCTGGAATTGCCCTGTCAGCCTCCTTCAGCTCCAAAACCATGAGCTACTGTCAAGGATGAAGGCTTTTGGTGACCATCTGCCTCCCATGGCTCCCCTTGGATGAGCTGTGGGAGGCAGATGGGGTGGGATCCCAGTGTCAGCATGGGCTGAGATGGCTTGCAGTGGGTGTCCTGGGAAGCTGGTTTTACATGAAACCAGCACTTGAAAATGTAAATGTCACAAATTGGGGCTTTCCCCACCCACCTCTTTCTGCTGTTACCTTCCAACATCAGCAAAATTGAAGGGAATGAGAGGACTGTGGGTTCATGAAGTTTTTTGGTTTGTCCATCAGTGAGGTGGTGGCTGGATGAGAGTTTCTCCACCAGAGCATGGAGGGGGACACAGGAGGTCCAGGTTCTGCCCCCGTGAGGGTATGAAGGACTTCTGCTCTGAGACCACACATAGCAGAATGACCCCAAGAAACTGCCCAACACTCACTTCGTCCTCCAGAAAAGAAATCCACAAAGACTCCACGTGCAACGAAAGTCAACGGATAGAAAAAAAAAAAAGAAGAAGAAAAAAAAGTCTTCTTAAAACTGCATCAAACTTTTTCTTTTTAGTCCATATCAACTTCTTACAACAAGCGACGTTTTGCAGATGACTGGTTCCTTCAGGTGTTTTTTTGTCTACGATTTGGAGTCATTGTAAAATATCCAAAGATGCTGAGTACTGTATAATCTGCAAGGACTTGAAGCAAGGTGTTTTTTCTGTCTTGGATTGTTTGTTAGGTTGGTTGGGTTCTTTTTTTTTTTTTTGCTATTTGTCTAAGTGGGGATAAACCTTTGCAATTTTTCTATTTATAACTATTTTTATGTGATTGCTTTATGTACAAAACAATGGAAAAAATCAAAACAAAAAAGTAGAGAGAAACACACATACACATACACACACACACAAATTTGCCTTAGTTACTCACGGGACAATCACCCTTAACTTTGATTGATGCTAAAAAGTGGACGGGAAAAGAAAGAAAGAGACTAGATCCTTTCATGTGTTTATTAAACTGTATTAATTGATGCTTTAAAATTATTAGCAGGGCTTGATTCTCTTGCCTGTGGCCATCACGAGAAGGCAAAGCCGCTGCAGTTGCTGACCCACGTGGCCTCAGCTTTTCGGATGTTTGCCCGGCACACAAATCTGTGCTTTCCAAAGGCACCTTTTGGAAAGCCAAAATAATCACTTGTGAGTTAAGCATTGAGCTGGTACAGGCTCCAACCCGAGGGGCTGTTGGCGTTGTGATGCTGATGATGATTATGGAGTTAAGGTTGATTTTCCCGCGTGGGCACTGGGTGGGGTAGGGTTGGAGGGATCTGAGTGCTGCCAGTGTTTTGGGGTGGAGAGGGAGGATTAGAGAATACCCTATTTCTTCCCATTTTGATGTTGTGTGGTGAGTCCAGGCCACAGGTATCCACGTGGGAGCCCAGCTAAGAGTGGAGGTGCCTTCCCGGGGCTCTGCTCCCTTTTCCCAACCTGGATGGGTGTAACAGGTACCCCGTGCCTATTGAGACACCTACATGTTGACACATTAATTTTGGGTGTCCTAACCTGCAACGTGACTTCCAGCCTTCCTCCAGAGCTGTCCTGGCTCTGGAGGGATCCAGGTACTGGTGGAGGGTGATTCACCCCACCTACGCTGGACCTCCCAAGGGTGGCATGAGTCACCTTTGTCAGCACCTGTCTCTGCTACCTACCAGGGTGCTTCCCTTTCCCATAGCTCAGTGAGATAAGGTTAACCACAGGGAGGGATGTTCCCATCACCACAGCACCCTCCTCTTTGCTCATCCGATGAGGCAGTCCTTGGAAAAACCTGTCCCAGGAGGATGGGATGCTGGTGCAGCCCAGAGTCCCAGTCAGTCAGCTTGATTTCTCCCCTGTCTGTTTTAACTGGGAATGCAATCATAAGTAAGGGTCCAAGCCTGGGGACCAGGGATTCATGCTCATGGGTTGTACACCTGCTGCAATCCCAGTAAAACATCCCAAGTTTTTACAGCCACATTTTCTTTCCTTCACACTCCTGAGAAGG
>JAWWTY010000088.1:71338258-71348848 GCA_035222235.1 Margarornis squamiger | reverse complement strand
TCCCTGGAGCCTTCTCTTCTCCAGGTGAGCCCCCCCAGCTCTCCCAGCCTGGCTCCAGAGCAGAGGGGCTCCAGCCCCCAGAGCATCTCTGTGGTCTTCACAGCTTCACATCCTTCTGATGCTGCAGTACACAGACTTGACAAACCACCTTTCTTGGATTGCTGCTACCAGGGATCAACTCTGACCCCTGTGACCTCTTTCTGGGTCCCTTTGGCCCTGCCTGGCCAAGAGCTGTTGCTGGAGACATGGATGTATGGAAGGAAGGAGAAATCAGACAACAAAGAGGAGCTAAACCTCAGCTGGATAACCAGGCTGGCCCTCATGGCATCAACAGGATTATGCAACCCTATGATAGGGAAGGGTTTGGTCCTTCAATTTTTTTGGAAGAGTTTCTAGAAGCTACTGTTTCTCATTAATCCATTTCCCTTGATGCTGAAAGTACTTGGGGAATTCCACAAGGTGCTGGCTGTCTTTCTGGGTGCTTGTGTGAAGTGAATGCTCAGTAAGGTGGAGTAGGCGGTGATTTCAGCTTGCATGGTCAAGGGTGAAGGTATCCTGTGATTCTGCTCACTGATGTTCAACCCATGGAGTAATTTGGGGTGTCACATCATATTTGCTGCCACATCCTAGCAACTGAGCCTCATATCAAGACAGGGAGAAAGGAGCTGTGCTCGGAGATCAGCTGTGAGAGCAGCTCTTGGACTGTGGCACTCACCAACATGGCCATTAGTGTTGCTGGTAAAGGCATCCGTATTTTCCTACACAAAGGAAGATAAACACGAGAGTTATATGGGGAAGAAAAAAAAACCCAACACATTTTGTCTGAAAAAAACCAAAAACCAAACCACCCCAAACTAGAAAACCAGTCTGGTGGAGATCTACCTTCAGCCCTTTGGGTTTTTAATCAGTCTAAATAAATGGCCAGGGTGTGAAGGGAATGTTTGGGTGCTGCCCAGAGTTGTAACCACACCAGTTGATGTTTCAGTCATGTCTGGTTTCTAGCTGCTACCTGCTCTCACTCAACTGATTTTTAACTCGCTTGGCGTTTTCCATTCGTGCGAGATGTTTGATTAGATCCTTTGTGTTGCGTGTGTGGAAATAAAAGGCCAGCTAGGAACAGACAACCGATTAGGCATTAGGTGAGGTATAATCCTCCCTAATCACATTTCTAAACCTGGTAGTTGGAGGTGGGATTAGAGTTATTAACATGCGGACAATAAAGCATATAATTTATTTAACGATTATTGGCTCTTCATGAAGGGGGGTCTGTGCAAGCTGCAACCACACACCAGCTCCTTCATCTCATGCAGGACGGATTTTCTGTCAGTGAGAGGGCAGGCAGATATGGATGGTTGTCCACTGACACAAAGGGTAGCAAAAAACAGGTTACTTTGGATATAATCAGGAGTAAATCTGAAATCCCCTCACAGGACCCCTAGGCAATCCTATAGGAGAATGCCTGACATCTAGATATTGAACTGCATAAATAGAGAGAAATAAAATATCAAGAGGTGTAAAAGAATTTTACTGAGGTTTCCTAGTCTTCTCTTCCTGAACAGACTTTAATTCAAACATACAATAATCTAAAGAGTTGTTTAAAAACTTGTAGGATGAAGAGCAGTAGGCAAAGGCAACAGCTGGCAAGCAGTGATGTTGTGCAAGAGCAGCAAGGAAGGGAATTACAGAGCTCCTGGATCAATCCCTGTCCTGAACTTGTCATACAGTTTTCCCAGCTGTGCTAGGCTCTGTGGTGTTACACCAGAGATTCAAATGCCAGATAGACATCCTCGTAGTCAACAGATTTGTATTTTAATTCTCAAGTTCATTGTGCCAGTGTACTTGTCTGCCTCTGGAGAATTGAGGTTTGGTCTTGTGATTGTGTTGGGGATGTTTAGAACAGCAAGGAATTTTCCCAGTACATCAAAAACCAAAATAAACCAGAAAGTTCCAAACAAAACAAAACAAAACTACAAAACAACCAACCAAACGCAAACACGAAACCTTCAGAAAGCCCCAACTCTGTGCCCCAGCCTGTTGCTTGGTGTGTGTTATCCTACCAAAAGATAGTTCTATTTTACTCCAAGAAGGACATCAGGTCTGCTCTGCAGCAGGACAGGATGCCAAAGCCTGGGAACAGCTCAGTCTGAGCCCACATAGGTGCAAACAGGAACACCCAGCACACAGAGCTCCCTCATCCATGCTGTCTGGTTGCTGCAGTCCCTGGCAAAGGCTGGGCCCTGGGCCAGCTGCACTTTTCCGGACAAGTCTTGGGCATGGTTTTAGATTTAGGTCAGGCCAGGGACAATTTGCAGCAGCGTTTTTCACGTGCCTGCCCTATTTTGAAAGCAGAAAGTCTGGTACTCTCTGGGTGTTGCTCATGCCACACCAGCTGGAGTCTCTGGCTGCAGCCACAGGCATACACACCAGGAACTGCTGGTCTGCTCATGCTGCTGCAGGAGGGGGAAAATCATAAGCCTGTGGTCAGATTTCTAGTTTAGACCCCGCAGGTTTAGACCCTTTATGCTCTGCTGTGTGTCTGGAACCAGACTTGCAGATTTGAAGCATCCTCAGGTATTTAAAAATTAAAAGGCTCCCTTTATAATCAGTGTAGACTAATATGATCTCCTTGGAGTGTTATTCACCCCACCTTAAAACAGTTTATGGTGAGTAACTTGGACCTTGATGTCTAACTTCTAATATTTGGTGAAATGCATCCAACCATCTGTCTGCAGGGATTTGATATTGGAGTTAGCCTTGAGGCACCCTCAAAAGCCAGCACAAGTCTAGCTTGTAAATCCCACAAATGCCTTTTTTTTTTTTTTTTTATATAATATATATATATATTATGTACCAAAACCATGTTACAAATATTCTTTCATGGGAATGAAGGTGGACCTGTTTCCCTGGTGTCCCTTCTAGAGACTTTGTTCTTGCCACAGACAGTGGCTCTGGCAATGCAGCTCCTGGCTTAGAGCACAAAGATCTTCCAGGTGAAGCATTTTATGAGTGACCTGACAGCCTCGACAACATCTCCAGGTGAGACTGTAGCTGGGTCATGTTTTGAGCAGTATCAGATGCCATTAAGTCATTATGCTCAAAAAAGGGCAAGAAGACAGGACAGGGGAAGGGGAACGGCAAGACTCTTCCTGGCGACAGTCTTATCTGTCTGGAACTGTAAATAGTGCCGGGATGATTCTCACCCTTTTGCTGAGAAACAAACTAAATAGATAAACTGGTGTTCTGTTTAAAATGTTCTGTTTAAAAATAGATTTTTTTTTCCCAAGATACTAGCCTTAATTTTTAAATGTATGCCAAATGTAAATCGTCACAGATTTTCTCCTGGTTTTATCTAGCAGCAGGAGATCATTATCTACTGACATTAGCTGTTAAATAAGTGCAAACTACCTGTAACTGCCGCATTTCGTGTTCCAGGGAAATTAATGGAAGCCTAAGCTGATGATAGGGATGGACTTTGGAAAAAAAATTTAAAAAAAAAAAAAGAAAGCAAACCTAGATGGTCTAAGAGAGGCAAAGTTGATTCATCAAATCGTGTCTTCATCTGAAAATGTACCTGCCACTGACAAAAATAGCCTCCGAGATCATGACTGAGAGAGGATTCACGGGGAAAATATTCTCCCCTATCATTTTGTTAACTCTGTGCATTTGACAGCACATCACCGGGTCTAGACAGTTCGGCAGGTAGGCTGACAATCACCTGTCTGGCACTCACACGTGGTAGGTGAGACGCTAGGGATGCTTTTCCTCTGGATCAACCACAGGAGAAGTAGCAGGAACATCAGCTGAAGGATCAAAAGGTAGCAGCCAGGAATGGATAATCAGAAAGAAGCCCAAGCACACTGGCTTGTCACTTCTCTGAGTGTTTACAGGAGAGGGCAGCTCACACGTGGAGCATCATAGCTGCCAGTGCCCACCAGCAGAGTCCTTAGGGGTTGTGCTGGGCACTTTTCTCTGGCACAGTGATTCCTGGACCCAAAACCCGCTCGAGGCATGTCTCCTCTGTGTTTCTTAAGAGTGGACAGAGTTCAGACTGACATTCCCTGACTCTCCTCCTCCCCAAACAGTGGAGTCACCTGTAGCGCTGAGTTTGGTCCATTGCAAAATCCACCCAGCACCTGGGTGAGCAGCCAGCCCTGAACTCTGGTTACAGCACCCGCAAATCCTGAGCTACTGAGCTCAGTCAAGAGGTTTTCAACCGTGACTAAATCATAGACACATCCAGGAATGGGCTTTCAGAAGATTCTTCTGGTTTTTTTTAACCTCAGCAAGGCTTTTTAACTCACTGGCAGGCCAGAGGCCAGCTGAGCTTCATACACAAAATTGAACAGTAACGATTGCACTGAATGTGAGGTCCTCCAAAGCTCTGCATTGTGACAGAGTCACCCACAAGGACTGTTTGGGCCAAAATCCTTAGTCGCTGCCCTGCAAAAGTACAAGGATGTCCTTTGTTATCCAAGGAGAGCCCTGTGGCGACACTCAACATAGTTAAGGTTGAAAAAAACACACAGAGGACAAGGTGGGTCCCTGAGTCCAAAATAACTGCAAAAACTTGCCTTAAGTCCTTACTTGAATCCTTAATTTAGCATTTAAGTTTCTGAAAGACACTTAGATTTGTTCTGCAAAGGAAGATGTCCTTGGCATATCTCTTGCCTTGACATTGCTTGAGGTGTAAATTAGGTTTTTTTGTTAGCTGGTTGGTTGGATTTTTTTTTACTTTAATCTTCAAGCCAGTGAATGGAGAGCAAGATGTTCCTTCTAAAGGCTCTTGTTTATCTCCAGTTTCTGTAGATTACATATTGCTGCAGACTGCTCTTTGTGCAGGCTCGGAAAGCGATTTATGTTGGAATGAACACGATTATTGGGTATTAGCCTCTTTTATTGTTTCTTGCTCTTTGTAGGTCATTACTACTATTTCAGATGCTGCTCCTACTTATTGTCCATGGTGTGCTTCTTCTATGTTTTCCATAGGTTTCAGCTTTTTTACCTTGTTCTTGCCCTATTCCTTGCTGTGACACATATCAACAAGGTGATTAATTCTGATTCTGACTTTTGCTGCCTGTGTGCTGTGATTTCCTTATCCCTGGTGCTTAAAACTATATGATCTGTAATCTGTTTGCCTGCAGCCATGTCAAACTTGCATGGAGAAGCTAACTCAGCCAGACTGCGGTTTCGGGTTTGCCTTGGTCACGTCTAACAGAAGACACACCTCCCCATTTCCAATTCCACTAGCAGTGCTACTACTCCAAACCATTTGAAGTCTCATTTTTGTCTGGCCTTCCCTCACCTGTAAGTGTGAAGGTCTGAAAATTCAGAAGCTGTCCTTCCCGGTGACTGAAAACTGGGAGTCTTTTCCTATTCCCATGTTTCATAAATATTGACAAATTACTTTTACAGACCGATCTGCACAGTGCATTAAATGCAGTCACTCAGACTGCTGGTTTTAAGACAGCTGTCTGAAGGAATCAGGGCTGCACATCTCAACTTGAAGAGCAGGGACTGCATTTTGGAAAGCAGTGGCTTTAAAAAGGATTTACAGCTCACAGTATCTATTCCCAGTTTTACATAGTAGCCCAGAGAGGAAACGAGGCCTTTGAATGCAGAAACATAAGACAATTGAATAAAGGCAGAGAAGTGTTGCAACACTGTAAATTAATTAAAGGACTGTTCCTGGCTTCAGTGTCCATACTTTAAAATAGAAGTTGTAAAGAAGATTTTGGATAAACATGGAAGTTCAAAAACCCTCCTTGCAGGGAAAGACCAAAGAAACTTGGTTTGGGTTGTGCATTTAAGGAAAAAAAAAACAAACCTGCAGAAGTGTGATTCACTCCCAGTGGCCAAACACTTACACATGATAAAAGATTTCCATGTGAAGACATCAATGTAATGAAACAAAACCAATAAAAAAGGTATAATGAGATCTAATGGCATGAAGATAAAAGAGAAAGGCCCTCATTTTCACCACACCAACTTCCCAGGCAGATGGCAGATGCTTCTCACCCCGCGTTTGCTGCCTTTTCTGTAACAGCCAGAACTGCAAAGGGTAGAGACTGAGACAGGAGTCTTTTTGGGGGAAATCATTTGGCCTTTGAAGGGAGCCACATATAGGAGATGGTTGTAATGGTCTGTCTTGGTCATAAATTTGAAGACTGGTAAAACGTTGAGTTTCACCCTCTCAGTGCCTTGGAGTCAGAACACGGCACCAGGACCTCCCAGACTGGTGAAATCTTGCCTGTGTTGCCAGAAAGGCACTTCCTAAGTGTAAAACAGGGCAAAATCTACTTTCACAGAGTAGATTTTGCTGTGCTGAGAGAGGATGTGTGCCCACCAACAGCTTCTTGCAGCAACAGCTTGATCCTAAACAGGGGCAGGACAAAACCAGCTGAGTCTTACACTGAGCAGCAGAGTCAGGGATAACTCCTTGAAGTTCTTCCCAATGTCCTCTGCAAGTCCGAAGGCTGTCACGGCACCACGCCAGGGCTGTCCAGGGCAGAGAGCTCCTTCCTCTGTCTCCCCAGTTGAGGAAATCAGCCCTTGGCAATGTGGAGTGCCAGAGATGGAGGCTCTGACACAGTCTTCCCTGGGGATTACACAGAAAAAGCCATGAGTTGGCTTTGAGGACTGTTAGAAGGATAGACCTTTTCTCTTTTTTCTCTTTGCATCAGTTATTCATCATGATAAATACCAAGATCTAAAGTAAACAACATGACAGTTTTGTAGTGATAAAGACCCAGATTATTTCTAAGGCCTGATTTTTTTATTATGGTAACATTTATATCTTCACCTGCATAGCAGTAATGTATGTTTCATATCTCTAAATAAAACTAAGCAAGAAAGGATTTGTCAAGTTCTTTAAATTCTTGTGTGATTTATTTGGTCCATCAGAACAAATCTTTTAAAATGACAACTTTTAATCATAACTTTTAAATTGATATTGCCTTAAATCACTAGTTTTTGAAAGCACAAGGACAACCCTCAAAATCTGTAACTAAAGCTTTGCTAGACCAATAATAACAACAAGAAAACTTCTACCTCTAAGTGTTCTAAACATTTCTTCAACTATTACAGACAGTATATACAGAGATCACTTCCAACTCGTCTACCAATCTTGCACAGATGGTGTAGAAAACTGGGGTAAATCTCATTGAGACTAATCTATACAAACATATGCTTAATTAGCATAGTGCATCTTATACAGTGTAAAACAGAAACAGACTGTATTGCAATAACTGATCACAGGATAAATTGGTTTATTTTGATCCTTCCTACAGAGGCACAAAGTATTTTTTTCTTAATTATTTTTCGGATTTCATGGTAATGAATTAATTTCAGCTTGCTGGAAAAAGCAAACAGAAAAAGGAAATAAGGATGATCAAAAATTTAATCATATCAGGTTTGCATTTATGCTGAATTTCGTTCCTGTGACTGATCCCGCTGGCTTATTCCCTGCATAGGTTTAAACATGTACTCAAATGCTTCCTGGACCAAGGCCTACCACTAATTTAGAAACAAAGCTATTGTCCCCCAGGCCTACTCACAAATTACACTTGTTTATTTAAGTCAATAAAGATAAACTTGTGTAAATCTCTTTATAAACAAGGCTATTTCACTTTAATGATGGCTTATTTGGGGTTAGCATAAATGTGTTTCTAATCAACTAATCCAAAATAAAGGATGTAGGCAGATGAATGGTGCAGTATTTGGAATAATAAGAAAGGACAGAGGGATAATCTGAGGAAAAAAAAGGAAATGCTGGCAACATGAAATGTTTCTAAGTTATAAAAAACAGGAAAATTGGGGAAAGAACAGCTAGTTTTCAGAGCAGGAAAGTTCCCTGTCCATTTCAGTGCAAAGTCAAGCAAGTTAAAACAGCAAAGGAATTCAAAATTTAAGTGTCTGGCTGTGTCAAAGTTGTCTCTCAACTCATTCTGCTTTACATTAATCAGGGCAACTGGGTTTATGTGCACATAGGTACTAGGAATTAAGATAAGTTACGGTAGTTAAATAATTTACTGATTAGAATTACACAGTGTAAATGAAGGATGGGAGCAGATACACAGGTCTTCTCATTGTGCTGTGAATGTCTTAAGGAGGATGTCACTTCCAAGGATTACTGTCTAACTCCATTCCATCTGATAAATGTAATGTACTTTATAACACAAACACCAACCAGCTCATGCTGTGATGGGTCAGAAAGGCAGAACTTTGCTTTTAGCACATTATTTTGAATACTTGTTACTTCTTAAGCCTGCTTTGCCAAGAAGATAGGACAGGCACAGCAGTCTTACATGAGGGGTTGTCAAATTTTGCTTTTGGTCAATATTTTTTTCACTGTGGAACTGATTTCCCTTATTTTATTTTTTTTTTTTTTGCTTTGTTTTGAAATTTCCTAACAGCCCAGTCTGAAGTGACAGTGATTTGTGCAATATTGGAAACATACTTCTGCATTTAAGAAGAGGTAGTGAACAGATTTGAGTCTCAAGTCTTCAGAAACTATTCATTTCACTGATTTCATTATTGAAATAATGAATAATTTCATTATTAAAAAGATAAATAGAATAACAGAAATATGCAATTTATTTTTTTTTTAATGTATTTTTCTGTTATTCCCAGCCTAAAGTTGGAGTACTTTTTTTAAAGTTTGAGGAGTTTTGTGAGTATTTAATCTATACTGGTATGACTGAGTAAAATTCCTATTCATTCTGGCAATTTTTATGCCTCGTGCAATGGCTTCCTTTTAATTTATGATGCTAAAGCTCTCCTCTAGTCACTTTAATGCAATGCCTGTTTGGACGGCACACCAGACATTATTTGATTTGAAAATCAACTGACATGTTCCTCGTGATGTGATGGGAACAGCACAGTGTGGTTTTCTCTTTAGGCCTCTTTGTGCTGCCACAAGAACTGATATGGTGTGGAGCCGAGCACAGCCTTGATGAGGCACAAGGACAAGGGGTTTAAATCCATATTTAACCTTCTGAGGGAGACACAGTCTCAGTCCTTGAGGAGTTTTTTACTGCTGGCACCAACAATAGAGGAGGTTTTTGATTGTGCTGTGCTGTTTCCCCGCCCTTGGCAGTCCTGCAATGGCACGGAGAGGCTGCTTCCATGTTTGGCCACGAAGTAGTGCAGAGAAAAAGGGAATTTGCCCCCTTCCCAGCTTCCAGACCCAGCGCCATTCCCTCTTTCATAACCTTTGGCAGACTTGTGCAAGAGGAAGGTTACTTTCATGTGGGTTTAGAGGGAAACTAAGGTGCTCCAGTGGCATTTAGAGTAAGCAGGAAAGCAGCACTGCAGCCAGTGTTGCAAGAGACAAACACTTAACTTCAGCAGAGTGAACTAAAGTATCCGGGAGCACTGAGCAGTAGTTTTCCTTGGACTTTTTTCATCATTTTATACACAGAAGTACACAGAATATCCTGAGCGGGAAGGGACCCACAAGGACCATCCAGCCCAACTGCTGGCCCTGCACAGACACCCCAACAATCCCACCCTGTCCCTGTCTCGTTGTCCAAATTCTTCTGAAGCTCTGGCAGCCTTGGGGCTGTGCCCACTGCCCTGGGGAGCCTGGTCAGTGCCCACCACCCTCTGGGGGAAGAGTCTTTCCAACCTAACCCTCCCCTGACACAGCTCCAGATGTTCCCTTGGGTCTTGTCCCTGGTCAGCAGAGAGCAGAGATCAGTGCTGCCCCTCCATCTGCACTCATGAGGAAGCTGCAGTCTCTGATGAGGATTCCCCAGTCATACATTATTTCCTGTCTTGCTCGCTGATCTTTCCATATCACAACTCTCCTGAGAGCTCGGCCTTGGTTTGTTTATTTTTATTTTTTTTTCCAGTTTACTACATCACTTTGACATGTCGGTAATAATGACCTCAACACACAAACTGTCTGCTCGGTCTCCAAACCCTGTCTTCCTGGCATTGCACCTCACACTTGCCTCCACTCCAGGCAGTCATATCTGATCGTGTCAGGTCGTTTAGAAATCCTAGGTGTCTTTGAAGTTATCTGATATTGGTGTTGTATTTCTTTTGCCTCTTAAAGTCTTTGGTCACAGGCTTTGGGAAGTCAACATATATTCTCTGTAGCACAGCACAGTCACCTTCTGCTTCAGCATGATTTCTTAGTTCTCAGATTATTTCAGAGTCACAGAATGGTTTGGGTTTGAAGGACCCTTGAAGATCACCTTGTTCCATGGGCTGTGACACCTTCCACCAGTCTAAGTTGCTCAATTTCCCTTGCTCTTTCTAGCAGACAGATGACCGTGAAATACCACTGAGCTGTTTGTGTCTCCAGAACATGGACACCTGTTGTGAAGGTACTGATCCTCTCACACACCTTGGGAGAGATGATCATGCTCCCCCACTGCAGGTTCAAATCCAAATGGGGCTGTCAACCATTTGTACCAAACTGCTCATGTCCAAAATGTGCTGAGCTACACGGTTTGAGAAGGACACGGACCTGGAGAGAGTCCAGAGGAGGCCCCGGAGATGCTCCAAAGGCTGGAGCCCCTCTGCTCTGGAGCCAGGCTGGGAGAGCTGGGGGGGCTCACCTGGAGAAGAGAAGGCTCCAGGGAC
>JAWWTY010000088.1:71295921-71334019 GCA_035222235.1 Margarornis squamiger | reverse complement strand
GGGCCGCGCGGGCCGCGGGCAGCGTGTGGGCCTGGCCCCGGTGCTGGTTCCCCACACGCACAGACACACACGGAGTCCCCGCACACGGCCGGGCCCCGCTTTGTGGGCGAGGCCCCGGCCCCGCGGGGGGAGCCGGGGTAAACAGGGCAGGCAGGGAGGGCCGGGCTGTGCCCCGCGGGGCGTGTGTGGGAGGGAGGGGAGGGAAGGGGGTCAGAAGTTGTGCTGCTCCTTCTCCCGCACGTTCCATCCCTCCCTCCATCCATCCCTCCGTGCGAGGTGGGTTTCCCTGGCTCGAGGGGCATCCCGAGTGGCACGGGGGGCCCACAGGAGCGGGGAGGGGGCAGCGAGAGGTGTTTTGGGTTTATCGCCCATTGGTCCGAGGCAACAGCCCAGGACACGAGGGTTACCCACCCGAGGGGTGCTGGGGTGAAATCCCCCCCTGTGGTCAGGCCCTGAGTTGCCCGAGAGGAGCTTTAGGCTGCCCCGTATTGTTTGTAAACAAACATAACCCGGTGAGTGTTTCACCTGCCGTGTCGTGATAAAGGCGAGTGGTTGGGTGTTGTTGCTGAGGAGCTGTGGAATTTCTGGTTTGTAATTGTATTTTTATTTTTTGGGGGGGGGTGGGGACGAAAAGGAAAAGTGCAGCACAGTGTGGTCTTTTAGTGTGCTGCGGGGAAATAAGGGAAAAGGTGTGCGATGAGAGCGAGCAAAGAGCCCTTGTGATGGTTTGGGAGGGCTGTTGAACAGCTGGGATTCGGGCTGCAGCCTGGCCTCATGTCCTTTTGGTTGTCTGTCACAGGTTTTGACTGAAAAAAACCCAACACGTGTGTTGTGCCCTTTTCAAATGCTTTGCAAGTGGGATAGCGTTAAGAAAAAGTTTTGTTTGCTGGGTTTACGAAAAGAAGTGCCTCTGAAAACGCTGTAGCTTGTGTATATTGTGTATAGAGCTCGTGTTATCACAGCCCATGGTTATAAACGAGTTAGATTCCATCTGTAGCAAGAGGTTTGTAATAACAGCTTGTTAGGAGACCGCAGGTAACAGCAGGTTTGTCTTTTCTCAAGTGTTCCTCTCTTAGCCTGGAGAGCTGTACTTTCAGGCTGATTCATGACATTATTTCTGTGGAGGCTGGACTGTATAGTGAGAGACTGATTAGTCCTTGCTGTGCTCTCCAGGCTGAAAAAGAAGCACCTCCTAGTTGGGGTAGAAGGCTCCTCTCAGCAGAGCAGTGTTGCTGTTTGGACTTTCCCATACTTTTATCGTGGTATTGGTGGGGTGGGGAGTTATTTGTGTGCTTGGTCTGAGGCATAGCTTTGAAACTTTCAATGTTTGCAAGCTCTGGTGAATTCGGGGGGGATGAGAATAAGTGAAGGAGGTGTTTGTGAAGTCCCTTCCACCTCCCTCCCCCGGTTTGCTTAGCACTATTGTGATGAAAGATAACATTAGTTAGTTACAAATGCCTTTAAAAAGAGGAAGAGAGTATCTCGCTTAAGGTGGTTTAAACTTAAGGATGAGTCTAAGCACATACTGAATTTTGTATTGGGATGTTGAGTAGAGTAACCTGCCAGTTGGTTGTTGTTCTGCAGTTGTGGGGTTCAGGTTACACCGACGGCCACCAAAACAAGTGGAAGTGTTTGAAGATCCAGTTTTCTTTGTGGGAGAAGCTGGACGTGTGTGTGATAGAATCTTGAAGAAGGATTCATCAGCTTTCCTGGGGTCCTGATTGATGGTAAAAGGAACACCACAGTTGCAAAAATGAGGTTAAAAAATTGGTCTCTGAGCTGACCTCTGCATTTCCTCTACCTGGCAGCTAGATTTACCAACAAAATCAGATAAGCTGGAATTGCACAGCTGATCTCCAAATGAAAGGCCCTCCTGGGTCCTCCTCCGTCTTCCTCTTCCAACTTGATCTTTCAGAAGTGTTGAGCACCAGTTGATATAATTGAGTTTATTGGAGCTCAAGAAAAAATTCCCTGCTTCTGAGAGCAACTTTAAAAAACAAACCTTGTTTCCATCTCTAATCCCTTTCCCACAAAAGTACTGGGAGAACAGGCTCTGTAGTAGGTTCTGGATAACAATGAACCTGAGCCCTGCTTGAGACTGAAGTGAATTCCTAAGTTTTGCTTGTACAAAGAACAGTACGCAAAGTTTGAATTATTATAAAAAGTATTCCAGAGTTTTCAAATGTATTCAATGCTGCCTTAATGGTTGTGCATGTAAATGCCCTGTAATTGAAAGCATCCATTTATGGGCCTGACTTGCTAAGTGAGCTGTAAATTCTGCTTTTCAGATTGGATTTAATGACTTTTATCATAAAGCCATAAACTGGTTGTGAACTGTGCCGAGAGGCAAACAATACCTAAGCTTAGTTTGCCAAAATATTTGTAATTGTTGATTTGTTAAACTGAATTGCTGCAGGTCATGCGATGGGATTAGGTTTTTGTAATAGAATGGAGAGTACAGGCAGCCCTGTGTTCAATACTCTCTGGGCTAGAAGAAATTGGCTACTGCAGAAAACCTTCCTAAACATCACTCGCCACTTCTAGTAACAGAAACTCCATTGCAAACAGTAAACTTTTTATTTTGAGGATGTGTGTTTGACAGCCATGGTTTGTAGTTACACCAAGCAGAGACTGCGAGAGAGCAGCTCTAGCTCTTCTATCAGTTTAGTCTGAAGCTCAAGCTACATTTAATTACACTGAAGCAATATGGGTTTAGCATCAGACACGTAACATAATTGAACTCAGCTTATCAAGGGGGTGGGGAACTGGCCTGTTTGAGGCACATTAGACCTGTATTGAAAGTGAACTTGCATTAACTAATTGTTAAATGCAATTGTTTGGGCTTTAACAAAGTGGAGTGTCTGCTAAGCTATAAACTGAAACAGGTACCTAGGTAACTGATAAGCAGTTCTGTGAATATTTCCGTCAAATTTTGCCTAGGAATGTTTATTTTCTAAAATAATGAAGGTGACACTTGCCTGTTACACATGGAAAATTTGACTCAAAATTAATGAGGTGAGAAGGGCTTAAGCTGCCATGGTTTGGAGTATGTATTCCCTGCTTTTGTGGGGCTCTTACGGCCTTTTAGTTTTAAGGAGCAATACTCTGACCTTGTTCATAATACTAAGTGGAAGAACCTTGCAGCAGCAGGTGCATCAACTGACTGCAGTTGTGGTAACTTTTCTCTTTCACAGTTCTAGGAGAGCTGGTAAAATACATCGGTCCTATTAGTAGTTTAGTCAAAGGACAGTAATATTAACAGTTCTTCATTCTCCTGTCTCCAATTGCATGCAGTTTTAGTATGCAATGAGTGCATACTCATTATATGGAGTGCTAATTTTTTAATAGCAATATATCTTTTTTTTTTTTGTAATTTGAGGCAGCCTTTAGTAATTGAAGGAAAATCCAGCCTCTCAAGCTTTCATAACATCATCATTGTGTGTATTTAGTTCTGTGCATGGTAAGTCTGAGTTCCCTCATTTAATTCATATCAACGTTCACGGAGTGAGCAAGATTAGGAAAAAGTCTGCTTTCAAAATTCTATTTTCAGTGAGCTGTATAAAGGTAATACAGTTACTTATAGTGTCAAGATGCATTGCAATACTAGAGCATGGTAAACTTAAAAACTAATATGTAAATCAAGTCTCTATATGGCCATATTTCAAACTCTCAATCAGGCTGGCCCAGAGGAAGAATTCTTTTTGCTCCGGTGCCCCCAGATTGCAGCAGCATGCCTTGAACTTCATCAGTGCATCTCAAAGCTGAACTAGGACCTTGGTGTTTCTCCTCACAGCTCAGGGATGTGAGCTGGCCGGGGCCCTTGGGATGGGAACTCCGCAGGGCCACTCCTTACTGCTGGCCTAATTGGCTGAAAACCTGAGCTGGGAGGTGAATGTGAGGGCACTGCTCAGTAGAACTCGGTTCCTTTTCCCCCAAAGCAAAAAAAAAAAAAAAATCCAAACAAAACACCCCACCAAACAAAATAACCCAAACCCAAATAGCAATGAAATACTGCCTTACTCTGACCTGAATATCAGGAGGTAAGGATGAGCATGAACCCAAGTGCCTGATATTCATTTGTAGGGAAAGAAAGAATTAGCCCTTCTGGAACCTCAAAAGGCGTTTATGGGAGAAGTTGTGAGTGCAGTAGAAGAAGTGAGGTGTCTTCTATTCCACTGAGAGATTTAACCCAGAGTGTGTTCTGTCTGAAAGAGAAAAGGTTGGCTTTCATTTTGGTCTGAAGTTCATGCAGAATTCAGGTGCACATTATTCACTTGGTGAAATTGATAAAGAATTTTGTCTAGATTCCAGGATTAATGAAGAAAACATTGCCTTTAAGAAAAGTCTCAAAAATGGGACTAAAATAGGGAGGAAATGAGCCTGTAGACTTTCTCTGAAATACCACAAATTATTTTCCTCGATCTTCTTTCCTCAGAAGCTTAACTTCTGTCCTCTTTATTCCAGAAGAGCTCTTGCAAATGAAATTCCTCTAAGCCAGAATACTTCTAGTAAAACCAGGAGAGATCAGATTTCTTTATTTCAAGTTTAGATGAATAAGCAGACTGATATGAAATATGTTGCATAAGGCTTTAGAATAAATTAGCCAGAAATCACTTGATATTTTTGGTAGCACCAGTGTGTTTATAGTATGTTCCAGACACTCAGGAAAGGAAAATTTCCCTTGAAGATTTTAGTCTGCTAGCATGCTGCCCTTAAGGTTTTCTTCGTCTTTTATGCTCAGTTATTGCTGGGATCTTGGGCTTAGTATTTAATACTTGTTCCAGAGAACCACAGTAGAATGGAATAATAGCAGACAATACTCAAACTATGACTTTAGAAGTTGCCAACTATGACACTGTTTGACCAGCTATAGAAACACGTGTGCATTGGGGAGCAGAGATATGCTGTGGGGGCAGAGATGAAACAAATACTGCCAGAATTGGGCCATTTGTAGCTTTTCCAGTATTAATCTGTGGGGAATAACAGCACATGCTGCCTGTCTTCCAGCAATCTAAAGAAACCCTTGTATCTCTCTGGGCAACAATAAGCACTTCTGGAGTATTCAAAGCTGCAGTTCAAAGGCTAAATGCAGAGGTGGATTTGGGATGGAAAGGCATAAAATGGAAGTTTTTTTGCTGTGGAATGCACTGCTGCCTTGGTACTACTAGTTCAACTGCAGTTGAGCTTTGAAAGGGAGTTTGAAAATCTCCCTGCAGCTACTCACAAGGTCCTTGAATATTGTTGTGTTGTAGTGGAAATTGGAATTAGTACACAGGAAGAAAGAAAGATTAGATTTGGGCTGTGGCATTGGGCCTAAGTAGAAAAGAGTGAGCAAAGGGGAGACAGTACAAAGAATAAGTGATGGTGAAGCACATCTGAGGTCCTCCAAAGCAAAGGTTTTAAATGAGTACTAGTTTTTTAAGATGGTTGGCTGTAAACAAGGAAATCACAAAACCCCCCCAACATACTGCAATTAAGAGGGTATATTACATATTTAATCTGATGCCATTTTAGCAATGTGGAAATGCTTCTTGTGGCATTGACAAAGTTTGTTTTCTGGGTACATTTGCGGGAAAAGCATCTTATGTCTTTTTTTCAGTGGATGGAGGATGTGTACCAGGTAAAAAAAAATAAAGGAATGTTTTTAGCAAGAGACTACTGTCAATAGTGATGGTATATGAGAGAACTGTTCTCTATAAGATTGCACCTCTTTATATTACTGTATCCATTTGAAGGTAAAAGTTACAGTTGGTGAATTGAAATGGGATTTGCTGGTCAAAAATGAGCTTTAACAGTGACTGCTAAACCCATTAGTATAAACAAGGTGTCTCTGAGACTATCTGGGTGGGTACAGTTCGGACCCAACACAGGTCTAGGGCTCCTCTTTTTAGTTCTGCTTCTGCCAGATGTTCAGTAGCAGACACATGCACCCTGCCTTTTACCTCCAGTTCTTCATAGGGTGTAAACTTGTCTTTGTACTTTTTGTTTTAATTATAATGTTTAGAGATATAGGATAATATGGCCAAAAAGGTAAGTGCAAAGATAACCTTAGACAAACAGAATTTTTTTCTGTGGTCCTTAGATCAGTCTTTATGCAGAGTCTTCAAGTGCTTGTAATTTAATATAAGTAGTAAAGCCTTCAGGCTTGGCATCTGTCCAGAGCAGCATCCCAAACTGTGAGAGCTGTGTTCAGTTACTTTCTTTGTGACAAAAGTCTGAGAGTCTTCTATTTAAGGGAGGGACATGATTGAAGTGTACAGTATCATGAAGCTTGCAGACTAGATGAATACAAGCAGTTCAGCAAACTTGGAGTGGTAGAACAAGACTCACTTTTGGAACTGGGGAGGGAATAAATTAAATTACTAAAAGTAGTTCTTTTGACAGTGGGCAGTTAAATACTGGTGCAGTGTGCCACAAGAGGTTGTGGAGGCACGTTCAAAAAATGCTTAGGTGGATTTGTGGACAGCAAGTCCATAAATGGCTGCTGAAGGCAATAAGTGGGACAGTAACCTTTAATTTTGTGTTGCAACTGTTTAAGATGCTGAGGATTTATGAGGAGGTCACAGAAAACAACCAGGTTCACATTTTCCTTGATTAGCATATCCTTTTGCCTCCTTTGGAGATGGGGCACTAGACTGAATGCACCATTGCTGCTTTTTCATTGCTAAATCTGCATTTATCTAAATTGCCCATAATTCAGCCTAGCCATGCCTTGCAGTTTTCACTGTCTTCTCTAGGCTTGGAGCAGAGTGCCTTTTTTTTTTTCCTCCTAAATAAGCTGGCTGAAATACACTCCTGTGAGTACTCATCACAATCAGTTGAGGTATTAAGCTGAGTGAAGTCCTGTCCTACTTGTGTCACATTCTCTCTGCTCACCCTTTGAAAGATACAGGGTCATACTGGAATAACTTAGTGAAATTCTTATTGATACTCCTGGCAAATCCCTGACATGGCAAAACAATAGCTAGAAGCAAGAAGTTAGTTTAAGCCTCCCAGAGTCTTAGTCTGCAGCTGTGATATATGTTGTGGTTTTGTTAAATAGCTGCTAAACTGCAGAAATCATTGTTATAAAGGGCTCTTTAAATATGTCCCTTTGTGTTTTGTAATTTTTTTTGAAGGTAATTTTCACGGGCATAGCAGATCTACTTGTGGTTTCTGACATCTGCAGAAGCTGGATGAGCACACATCTATAAGACAACTGAGTACAACTGAGTACAGTATCTGGAAATTTCCGGTTAGTTAGAGCTGAGCTTACAGTCTTTTGGAAATGTGAAAAGAAAGATTTGGGGTTTTTTGCCTCTAAGTATGTCAAAATAGTATGAGAGTTCAAATATAAAGATAAACTGACGTGTGGAATATCTAAATTCTTTCCTGCTCCAAAACTTGAATCACTCAACATGCGTTTGAAGCAGAAAGGCAAATCTTGGCTTAAAAGTAAAAAAAGCACAAGAGAATGCAG
Source organism: Margarornis squamiger (assembly GCA_035222235.1). NCBI lineage: Eukaryota > Metazoa > Chordata > Aves > Passeriformes > Furnariidae > Margarornis > Margarornis squamiger. Next base: position 71,326,560 of record JAWWTY010000088.1, on the reverse strand, counting down.
AAAATTGCGTATATATATATTTATATCTATCAGTTTTAAGGGAGATAATACTGCAAAGTTGGACACCTCTTCACAAGGAGTATTGTAAAGTGGAAAAATTAGATCAAAACATTGAGTATGTTTGGAGGGCCTGGAATAACAGGTTCTGAAAGAAAGGCTACTTACCACCTTGGTAAATGAGACCCTCCTGAAGTCTGTGTTTTATAAGGCTGACAGTTGAAAGGAGCATTCAGTGGCACTGAAAGGTGTCAAATTTGAAGGTAAAAAGCAGGAAATACATTATGTGTCAGTGAGCTCCACAGAAAGAAGAGCTGGTGAGTGGATCAGCAGTGACAGTGGTACTTGATTGCCTACATCTGTCAGTACTGAACTTTATGTTCAGCTATTACACCATCAATTGCTACTGTTTAGAACGGGATCTCTAAAGCCAGAGAGGCTGTTGTCTTTGGCTTGGTCTATCTGAATTTCTTGTATGTGACTCTGAAGCATCCAGCATTGTCCTTGCTTGAAGGCTGAAGTCTTGATAAAGCTCAGTGACTGCTGCTCCCTGTGTTAGAAACCAGCTGTGTTTCTTAAACCATTGAAGGCCATGCAAACCTCCTGTTTCATCTCTGGAGCTACTCAGGAGGAGCTCAATAGGGGTCTAATGTGTTTCGCTGCCAGGCCCTTGAACAGTTCAGAATGTGTCAAGCTGCCTAGTTTGGTTTTGTCACCAGAATAAATGACCCAAATTAAAGTACATTTCCAGCAATGCAGTCAACACTAGCAACTGCAATTGGAGGCTGGGGCTCGAGTTCTACTTCCACGCTCCTCTCCATCTGATATCACACGGAGTACTTCAGTACAATGTGTGAGCAACTTGTTAACTTGAAAGAGAACTAACTCAGTAAAAAAAACACAAACTGTTTTACTTCATCTGGCAGAGTTTCTGCGGAAGGGCATTAGCACTGGTGCTGAGGTGGTGGTGGTGGTGCCGTGGGGAAGAAAGGAAGGAGAAATGGTCTTCCTGTGGCAAGTAGCTGTTGTGTTGGCTTGACTCCCTGTGAAACTGTATCCCTGCTGTCCGAGTCAGTGTTTAATTAAAAGTTGTTGGCTGCTGAGTTTATTTTTCTTATTTGCTGTAGCCAGGGCTCCAGTGCAATGCTTTTGCAGTTAGCAAAACCTGCAGTTTGAAATACTGGGGACAGGTTCTGTAATAGTTTATCATTATTGGAAGAATAGAAGTTCTTTATTAGTCTTGTGTGAAAATAAATGCTTTGACTTTTTACCAGGGGCTCCACTGACAAGGCATGGAGCAACAGTTTAAAACAGAGAGGGTCAATTTAGATTGGATATAAAGAAGAAATTCTTGGCTATGAAAGAGATGAGGCCCTGTCACAGGTTGTTCAGAGAAGATGTGGTTGCTCCATCCCTGGACGCGTTCAAGGATTTTGCTTTGAGCAGCCTGGTCTAATGGAAGGTGTCTTTTCTCATGGTTCCCTTCCAGCCCACATTATTCTGGGATTCTCTGATTTAGGATTGACTATTTTGAATGGCTTGCATAAAATTGTCAAGTGTTGATCTTGAGTCCTTGTTACCCTGGAAGCTCTGTCTCCTTTAGCCCAGAAAATTACACTTCTTGCTTCAGTCATATTTTTAGGTGCTCTGAGAAGCTGGTTTATGGAGGTATAATTTATTTGAAACTGAAATGTCATGCCTACTGAATGTTCTATTTTGTGGATGTTGAAAAGTTATGATTTAAACTTACCTGTAGAATATAATCTAGTGTTTGTTCACTTGGTCCTCCCTGAAACTGCAGAGATGTGACAAGGCATAAATTAGCCATGAACGCTGTATCCCAGAGTATCCCAAATCATGCTGGTTTGCAGATGGGAAACATCAGTAAGATGAAGTTGGTATGTTTTGGATGGATGTGGGGGAGTGAGCCTGTGTAGGCTGCAGAGGCACATAAGCTGCCTTCAGAGCTTAGCTCAAGTAGCCTGAAGGTCCCGTTGGCTTTTAGCTAAAACAAGGTACTTTGACCTGACTGAACTAACTTACACAGCTTGGTAATAAGGTAACTTTCTGGACTTCAAATACCCATTTGTTGCCTGGAAATAAGATTGTTTTTGACATACTTCTATCCATATGACCCTTAATGTGTGCAAGCCATTTCTAAGAGCTGTCTGCATTTTGGTTTTAGGCATTAGATTTTAAGACCCAAAACTGGCCTAATGGAAGCTGTAGAAACAAGTGGCTATCATTTCTCTTCTAAATGATTTGAAATGTGTATTGCAGTGAATGCTAAACATGGCTCAAGTTTCAGCATTCCTTTTAATATTTCATTTTATATAAATATGGTGATCAGGTAGTTACAGTGAATGAAAGGCCATCAGACTTGAAAACAGACAGTTCTACTACTCAGATGCCTGCAAACTAAGATTTTAACTGTTGCTTAATGAATTTTGAAAGACTTGATTATTTAAAGTGCTGCCAATTGAGAAGATTCTTTATTGTAGGCCATTGGACTCTAGATGGGAATAAGTTTGCTACCAGACTGATTAGTGAATTTGAAATTGGTGTCCCCTGTGGAACAAAAATTGGCAGTTATTTAAGACATGACAAAATGAGAAAAGGTTTGTGAAATGTCTGGCTGTTGGAAGACTTCTGTCAAGCAATAATGCGTAAATGACATTCCAAACACAGTTTCACTTGCTAAATTAATTTGGAGATGGGCAGAACGTGCATGTGTCTGTCTGGAATTTGTCAGTCACTTATGGAAAATATTAATAAATGACTAAAACCAGCCAGTCTAGGTGCAAAGCTAGACTCAGGTTACCTTGTGTATTTGCTGAAGTTTGCTTTAGTCAAGAAAGATTTCAGGAAAAATTTCATGTCTTATCCAACAGTAATCTTTGTCTGCATTAAGTGTTGAAGAGTCTGCAGTAAACTTGAACTTATTGATGACGTACCTCACCATGGTGAAACTACTTCTGAACCATTTATCTCTCTTGTTTTTGGATGCAGTGCCCTAAGGGATTGGTAACAAAAGGTCTCAAGAGGTGTATTTGTTTGATGTGAAACCTCACTTCTGATGTGTCTTGTTTTGGTTTGTCTTTTCAGGGATTGAAGGGGAATCTCTAATTTATTGCGTGCTGAGTGTTCTGTCTGGTGAGAGTCATGTCGTCAATACTGCCATTCACTCCACCAGTTGTGAAGAGACTTCTGGGGTGGAAAAAATCTGCTGGCGGTTCTGGAGGCGCTGGTGGTGGTGAGCAGAATGGTCAGGAGGAAAAGTGGTGTGAAAAAGCAGTGAAAAGTTTGGTCAAGAAGCTAAAGAAAACCGGACAGCTGGATGAGCTTGAGAAGGCAATTACCACTCAGAATTGCAATACAAAATGTGTGACAATACCGAGGTAAGTGCTGTTGTGTTCGAAATTGCTACAACCACTTAAGAAATGACTAAATGGATGTTGAGGCCACCTGTGAACAAATGACTAAAAAGATCAGTTGCATGCTTTTCATTCTTTAAAAATTATTTATATAATGACTTTATGCAGTGCTTGCTTATAACTGAATCATACGCTTTGTGAAGTCACAATTTCAATTTTCTTTACTATATAGATTCTTGTTTGTGTGTATTCTGGTGGTGCCTAACACAGCTCATGGTTTGTAGCACTGCCTTATGCTGTTATTTAATAACCCTGTCTGTCATCGGGTGTGGGGGGCATACCTGAACCAACACTTTCACTTAAAAAAAAAAAAAAAAAGACTAGTTTTTCCTTGGTCAACACTTCAGTCATTTAATTACTTTCAGTTGTATCTGGTAGTTTCATTTAAATTGTACAAGCTGCCTTCATTCTCCCTTTTGAAGGGGAATTTTATCTTTGGAGGCAGGTTGTCTGAAGACCAGTTTATTTACTGTAATTATCGTTATTGTTTAATGAAAATGCTTTTTGTTTAATACCCTGGGGTATTTCTAGAATTGCTCCTCTGCTCCTGATATGTATAAACATTTAGGTGAACGACTTGCATTTTACCCCTTTGACTTTCTCAGCTTAATTCATAGCAACTGCTGTGCGAGAGGCAAGGGTTATGTTTGTAAGTATAATGCAGTCTGTTCTTGATTCATGTTGCACAGAAATCCCACTGAGGTGCCCAGGCAAGCTCTTTATGTGTGACAGAAGTATCAAGTCACTTCACAGGTGTGTTTTTCTATGAAAAAGTTGGAGGATCTGGTGGCACAGGACTGGGCACTTAACCACTCAACACTTAAATGATTTCTGGGGGAGAGAAACTCTGTCTGGTTTATGAACTTTGTTTCTGTATTAGCACATTCATCCCAGCTACTTTTATAGTTTGTACTAATCATAGCTCAAACTAGATCTGACTGGTGTCAGTAATGATTTCCATATATCAAGTGTGTTATATCTGTTATCTGATAATGGTTCCACTATTCTCTTTTAGATTTGATACAGCTGTCTGGGAAAGTCACGAGTGTGCTCTGAATGAACGACCACTTTAATTCTGTTCTTTTTCCTTTCTGTTCACCTTTTGTTTCTAATGCTTCTCTCTGCTTGTATTTTCTTCTTTAGAGTAGCCTCAGATTTCTCTGAGTTTCCCTTCTGCTTTTTTACTTTTACTAGGCTAAAAACAATTAGTAATAAAATATTAATGCTTTCTTGACTTAGTGTGTGTCAGCAGACTAAGATTGGAACCTGTAGGGATATATATTTATTGAGGTGACTCTGTGTATTTAGCAAGTCTTTGCCATGACAAAGATGAAGTGCTTAACTGGAAGGGGTTTCATATAACAGAAGTTAAATATGCCTTGCAGAGGTTCACTTGATATAAAATGTGTATCTAGGTTCTAGAGCTCTTAGACATTTTAGAGCTCCCTTGCAGGGATACTGGGACAGTAAATATTGCTACTTCAGAAGCATAGTTGTGTACATTGAGTTTGGTTAGAAGATCCAAGCAATATGAAAATACGTCATTATTTTTGAGTACTAGTAGTATGCCTGCATGACCCTTTGTGTTAAAGTAGACATAGTAAATAATTTATTAAAATGGAGTAAGAAGCTGTTGTACACTCTGTGACCAGCAGTTTGTGCTGGGCTGTGAGGTATTGTTCTCCTGTATCCTCCAGTCAGCTGTAAAAAACGGACTGGGCCTGGGTTTTACTCTTCTTTAGTACCTTGGGAGTAAACCAGTAAGATCTCTTCAAGGGATGTTGGCTATTATACAAGGTTTAATTTTAAACTAAGAAATGGTTCTAGTATTAATGGTTGAGATGATATCAGGGTTGCGAGCAGTGCTATACAGAATTTTTGAGTTTCATAGTTGGCTTTTGGACTGTTGATATTATTTCACTTTGACAGCAGTAGTCTGGGTTCCCAAGAAATAACAAATGTCAACTCAGTACTGTAATGACTTCTTGGAGATTCTTGTTCTTGGATTTAGTAAGGTAATGAAACCACTGCTTGAGACCTGCTTTAATGAATGTCTTAAAGATCTGCAGATCAGCAGGGATAAGTAATAAAATGCTGAATTTGAAACTTTTTTCCTTCCTAGTCAGCAGGAAGTTCGTGGTGCCAAGCTGCTGAGATGCAGTTCTGATGTGACAGCTGGGCTGGCTTTCCAAATGTTGTTCTGCTTGGGGAGGGGTTTTGTGTGTGTTGGTTTTTTTTAGCTAGCTTTAGTTTTACTCACTAATGCTGTTTAATTTATTGTAGATGCTGAGAAGTGTTGTGGGATGCTTCTCTTTGCCACTGTCGCATTACTCCCTCAACAGAAGTTTCAGTCGTGGTTTCACAGGTTTCTGGTCCCCTTGGAGATTTCCAGGGTTTGATACAGCATTAAATGCTAGTATTCTTTTTCATCACTGAAACCTAAAGCAACTAAACTCCTACAAGCTTTTCTCAAAGCCGAGAGCAGCTTGAGCAGAAGTTGTAATTAAATCACTTCCTCAGAAATCTGCATTTCTTGCTGTATGTCATCGATAATCCTGCTGAGTTAGGATTGTTCTACTTCTGTGCTGTTTGTCAAGGTGACTGTACACTAAGGGAGGCTGATCCTGTGTGTACTACACAGAAGCTGCTCGTGTGGTAATTAACACAACTTCTTATGAGACTAATAGAGGTTTTGAGAAAGCAGAAGCAAACAGATGGAGTGGGTGTTGGCACTGCACAGCAGGGATGCTTAGCTCTTCATAAGTGGGTCAGTAATCTAGAGCAGAGGCTAAATAAGTACAGAGGTCCTTTTGACACTAGCCCTCTAAGTAATTTGTAGTTATCTTGCCGAATCCTCCCAGCAAGCCAGTGGGATTGTAATCACATAATCCCTGTGTATTCTGAAACTAAATGCTGGCACATGAGTTCACTTTTCTGAAATACGTAGTGAATTTGGTGCCGTTTAAGATCCTGTCTTTATGCTCTGCCTTGCAGTTTTGACTTGGGCACAAGAAGCAGTCCATGGAGAAACAGAGCATGAGCATCCTTCTTCTAATGGAGCAGTTTCTTCCTTATTGGCCTGGACTATTCTGTTGAATAATAGACTCCTAGAGTGGTTTGGGTTGGAAGACACCTTAAGGATCATCTAGTTCCAGCCCCTCTGCCGTGGCCATGTGCAGGGATGTCTGCACTAGACAAGGTTCCTCAAAGCTCAGTCCATCAATACTTTGTAACTAGTGATGGCTACAATCCAAGCAATTATTGAATGAACCCTACCATGTAGTGAATAATCAACTGTCATGTTCATAGTCAGTGGTGGTGGCACAGAGTATTGGAATCCAAAGTAGGAAACACAAATAGCTAGATTCACCATCCCAGTATTTTGGTGTATCAGCTGTGTGAGTTTTTTCTTAGAGTACAGATATGTACATGCTTTATTTTTGCTTCTTTTAGATAAGACCAGAAAACAGTTGCTTTTGAAAAATGCCTGATAACATACAACTAGTAAAAGAATTTAGTTTGGTCAGGTTTGGGATAATGTTGATCTGGACTTTGGTAGCTCCTGTATCTTTAAAATTGGAAAAAAAAAAAAAGTTAGGGGTGACGCTGTAATTGGATTCATCTGTTTCGCAGGTTGAATTCTGCCTCCATGCTGACATTTGCATAATGTGACAACTGTATTGGGTTTTTTATCTTATGTGAAGGGTGAGTAATAATAGAGATGGCCTGCCTATATGCAGAGCTCCACAGGTACAGGTATAGTCCTCATCTCCAGCATGTCAAAACCACTGACTCTCCCAGAAGAATCCATCTTTCCCTGTGTTTTCCCTTACCTGTTGTTGCACCTTGGAGCACCACTGTATCTCCTTGCAGGCAGGTTCCTTGTTCTACTGCTGACATGGTCTGCATGATACAGTGTTGAACTGAGCCATGAGACCTCTCAGGGTGTAGGTGCACCTTTCCTTGCAGTCCATGCAGGAGGATAAACAGGTGCCTCCTATCACTCTCAGCACCTCTAGCTTTCATTTGGTTTAGCTTTGTATATTGAATATAGCTCTAATGCGTGCCCTGACAAAAGTTGTTCATAGTTGTGAGGGAGGGTACAGCTAAAACATGCATCTGTAACAGTATGACGCTATTTTCTTATTCCATGTGTTTGTGTATTTGTCTCAGTAGTGTAGAAGGGTTTGATACAGCATCAAACACCTTCCTGATTGATAGGTTCAACTTTCTACTATTAATGTCAACAATTTTTTTGTTCATGTTAATAGTAGTATCTATATTACAGTTATTCTGTACACTTGGTTTTGATACTCTGTGTGGAATGATACTTAACACTTGAATCTCAGCTTTAATGGTAGGACCTGTCTTTCTGCAGGGGATGTAAATTTTACTGCTGCTTTACATTAAACTGCATCTCAAAAGAAAAGCAATGTTGAATGTTGATGAAAAGCCCTCTGGCAGGTTTCTGGCTGAAGTGAGGCTTTAGGATCCATTTTCTTAAATCCCAGTGTAGAGATTGTTTGCTGGGGTGCTGGTACCATGCAGGTGCTTTAGGGCCTCAGGTGAAATGCAGCCGTTGCTTCCAGAGCAGAGCGAAGGCTAATGCTCCTGCCAGGGTCTTGCTTTTCAGCCTGCTTTGACATTAGTTTTAGTATTACCCGAAAAATGCTTTTTCTTGCTTAATGGTTCAGCATGTATGCAGAGAATGTAGTCTTAAATGTGCTCTCTGTCCTCTTCCTTTAACACAAGGAGAGCGTCCCTGTGCTATCCTTTTCAGAAGCTTATCTTTGCTTTCTTTTCTGCAACCTCTCAGCTCTAACTTGCAGAATGAGGGGCTCAAATCCTGACATTATTGTGAACATTGTAGATGATCTATGACACTTACAGTCCACAATTAGACTTCCAAGGCACTTGGCTTCTACTTCCAATATAAGATGAATTCTGAATTTTTATATGATCCAGAGTCAAAGAAAAAACCCTACAATGGGTTCTGTGGTTTTGGGAATGTGTAAGATTGTGAGGGAGTGTTGGGAATGTGAACAGCTGCAAGTGAAGTGATTGGTTGGAATAACTGACCATCCTCACTAACACTGGTGTTTCTTTGAGCTTGTTAGGATGAAGCAGTAGTATTTCAAATATTTTAAAGCTCTACTAGTTGTATATTTTTCACTTCAGCCAGTAGTGGGGTTTTTTCACTGCTGGTATGGAACCAATCACACCCTGATTTCTAGGGAAATAACATGCTGGTAGCGAAGCACTGTGTTCAGAATACCTTTTTGATATTGTATCTTAAGTAAAAATATAGTAGTAAATAATATATATAAAATGTATATTGACTGCTTCTGAAGGCTTGAATGTTTTTTGATTTGGTTGTTGTTTAGTTGGGGGTTTTTGTGAAATGAATATCTGGGAGTTTCTTTTCCATGTGACTTCTTTCTGAGCCTAAAAGGCTGCTCTTGATGTTAAAGTGAATAATGCAATTGACACTTGACTTCCCTTACATTTGTATACAGTGTCCTGGAATTAAAACCAGTATATCTTAATTTTGTTGTATTTCTGATGTATTCTACTGGGCAAAGAAATGTCGTGGTCAAAGATGGGACAACTGGCTTGGCACTGTTGCTTGAGAGGAAACAAATATTTTAAATATATGGCTGTTTGATGCCTTTTTCTTCAGATAACTGAATATAAAGTGATTTCTAGTTCAGGTGTAAAGAGCACAGTTTTTCTTGAGTAAAACCTGTTCTATCAGTTAGCATGTTTTCTTTAATTCCTTGAGAATATTTGTCAGGAAAATGATCATATAGCTGCATGCAGTAACCTACTTTTGAGAATGCTTTTGATCACCAGTGGAGCAGAGTTGTCAAGCTGATGTGGCTTCTGGAATAGATTTTCAAGCTTTAATATCTTTCCTCAAAATAGTTTACTTAGATGAGAGAGCAATACAGAAATGAACTTGTTCCTTCTCATGTTAAAAGCCATAGGAAATGGGTGATTTTAACAGTTAAACTGGGGAGGAGGGAAAGTTTTTTTCTGAAACTGTCTTAGGAGAGTTCCTAACATCTGCTAAGCTATTGAGTGAGTTAGCAAAGAGGACAGCATCAGGCAGCTGGATTGGCATAGTAGATTGTAAAATAACATTGCTGTCCAGACAGAGGTGAAGTCTGTTTTCCCAGAAACAGAATTTGGCACTGTCTGATAGTTTTTGCAGGGATGGGATAATTCACAGTTCAGAGTGGGGGATGGACATTGATTCTTAATCATAGCTTTATATATAAAGAATGCTCTCACACCATGTACTGTATCTCAGTCTGGATGCATTCACTTAGATGTGAATTGGTTCTCTAAATGTTTCAGGACTATAGTTGAACATCTTAAGCTTTCAAAAATAAGTGTGTTTATTTAAGACAGTACTTCAAAATTCACTAAAGTACGATTTTATTGCTTAGATTACAGGAAGAACATGCTTGTAAGTTGTTTGTTGATAAACTGTCTCCCTTTTCTCATGACAGGATTTTTGAGGATGAAGCAGAGCCCCCTCTGCTTTTCTCTTGTTGGAATTTCAATAAAAATAATGCTTTAGAACAAAGCCAAAAAATATCTTTCCTGGAAGTGTGGCAAAAGAGAGCTGAGATGTTGGGGAGCATTGGCCAAGATTAGCTTCCTAGTCTTGTGATCCTCCTTCTGATATCTGGTGCTATGAATGCTTTGGATGCATTCACTGGAAATGTGTAGCAGGAGGATCAAACTGCCCTTGCTCTTCAGTCTCATAATTATGGTGGGAATAAATGTTGTCTCTGTGTTCTCTGTAAAAGACTAAAGGATATGGTTATAGACAAAAAGATGCTGGCCCTAATTACATGTGTGTAGAATGACATGGTCAAACTCTAGGTTGTGGAACACCTCTAGATGCTCTATGGACCTAAAATGGGAAATAAAAATTCACGTGAGGTTTGACTTCAAGTCTCTGTGAAATTTAGTTTCTAAACTTTAGTTTAGCACTGTCAATAGGACAGTGTTGGTAGTTACTTACATCTGTTTGAAAGTTACTATTAGGTATTTTCTTTAATACTATTTAAAAATCAATTTCGCTCATGGTTTATCACAAAACTAAACATAGAAATTAGGTAACTTGTGGTTTTGCACAAATTTCTCAATGTCTTTTAAGCTGGTGGAAGAAGTGAGTCTGTTCATAGAAATACCAGCTTCCCTAGTATTAGTATTCCTGAATAATACATTTTTTATATGCTAATTGTACAACTTCTGTGGTGCTTGTCTTCAGAAAGGTACTTTAAATAAATGCCTTTTTGAAGCCTATTGTGAAAACAATGCTTTGAGCATTACTTAGTAAAAACGTTTATGAACTGGTCAACACTGTCCTAGAGGTCCTGTTTACTTAGAGGAGCCATCGTGGATGGGGCATGACAGAGTGCAGTGAATGGTCAAAGCAGAGTAAGCCAAGAAGTTAAATACTGTTACCCTCTCCTTCCGTAACCATTCCTTAACTTTTTACATTGTAGCCTGAAGTTAATTTTTTTGCTTTCTCATGTTCATAGCATCAGTGTATTGCATATGTAGAGTGGGATGCAGAATTAATGTGCATCTAAGATAATGCTTTTTTTCTCTCATAGCATATTTTTCCTCTACCACAACTTACTGTTGGAATGACCATTTAGCAGCAAGGCTTTATGCTTGATATATCCCCCTTTGTCTGGGGAGACTTTAGAGCTCTTTCCAGTATATAGACTTCAAAAGAGCTGGAGAGGAGGGACAGGACACAAGGGAATGGCTTCCCACTGCCAGAAGGCAGGAATGGATGGGATATTGGGAAGGAATTGCTGGCTGGGAGGGTGGACAGGCCCTGGCACAGGTTGGGCACAGAAGCTGTGGCTGCCCTTGGATCCCTGGAAGTGCCCAAGGCCAGGTTGGACAGGGCTTGGAGCAACCTGGGCTGGTGGAAGGTGTCCCTGCCCATGGCAGGGGGTGAAACAAGATGAGCGTTAAGGTCCCTTTATGTTGAAATTAAGAGTAGCAGTTGTGTTCCAGTGTCATTGAGTGAGGTTTAATTATAAATACTAAAACATAACTGTTAATTTGGTTTTTGGCACAGCTGTGGCTGGTGTTGAGGACTGAGTTGCTGTAGCTGGGATTAAGCTGTAGAGTAGACATAGCTCAGGTTACAGCATCTTACAATGATGTCATCCTGAAAAAGGAAGTCTTAGAGTATTAAACAAAGATACTTAAGGCTGCCAGTTTTAAGCTCGTGCAATTCAGGAAGCCATGTGACTTACCCACATAATTTGTTAGAGTTGGTATGCCAAGCAGAAAGTATTGGCATGTCATTTGAGCTAGGTCAACGTGTAAAAATACAAATGTGCAAGGTACTTGGCCAGTAGCAAAATGCTGCATAGTTCAAAGGAGCTTGTCTCTCGAGTCAGGAGGAAAAAATGTTGAATTTTTGGGGATTATTTTGTGTACTAACCGGATCACTGGATAAAGGCTCAGGGGATGTGGATTCTGGCCTTGCCTCTGCTGTTTTTTCTCAGGTAACCTTAGAAGTTTTTAGTTTGCAGTCATTTTTCAGTCTGCAAGTTGTGATTTTTTATTTTTTTTTGTAAGGATTATGATAATGCCACTTTACCTCACTGCTGTAGGGTATATTATTTATTTAATAATTTTAAGGTATTTTTTTTCTGTTGGAGTATCGGTGATGTGAAAGCAAATTTTGGGGAGAAAATTTGTTGGAATTTATGAGGTTTCTTTATGTTCAAGTTACTGTTGCTCCTTGTTAGGATTGCTTTAATGATAGGAAGCAGGAAGAGTCAGAATCAAAAATAAGTGTTAAAGCTTGCTTCGTTTTTATATGCAATTAATTGTCAGGTTAACAACTGGTGCCAAGGCTGCTGAGTTTTAGGCAAATGAAAAATAGCTACTTGTAGTTACTGTAGTGACCTACCTGCTCAGTAGGTCCTGGTAGAAAGCTCTAACTAGGAAGAGTGATGTCTGAATATGGCAGTTCATGGTGCCATTAAGAAGACATATTAGTAACTCAAGAAAAATATGTTGACTGTGCTTTATTGTCAATACTGACTCCTAAATTATCTCATAAATAGCATTTATTTTTTCTCCAATAGAGGAATCTGTCTCTACCCAGCCCCAGTCAATGCTAAAGTATTCCTGGCTTGCTATCATAATTCATGTCTTTATATCAAGCCAGCTACTGAGTGTGGTGAAGACTCCTCTCATTATTCTCTTCTGTGGAAGTCAGCCAATTTAGTTTTCTTGGTAGTACAACAAAACACCTGAGTGCTGTTTTTACTAGTGTGAATGTTTTATGACAACCTGCCCAATTTTACAGGAAAAACTTCCATAATGTGTAGCTCAGGCTGTTAGCCTAGGAAGAATTTATAGGCTAAACAAGATACTGCAGGTCTTTTGCTGCTGCCGCTTTGAACACAAATAGCTGGTTGATAGGCTCCCTACTGATTTAATCCTGCTTGTAATCTACACCTGCTAATTTAATAAAAGCAATTTCCCATGTCTTGTTTACTACTTGTTTTTGTTCACTTACTTTGACTTGGCTGCCAGGCTGATTGGTGGAAAACTTCTAAAATTTACTGTGTGCAGTGCCGTAGCCTCATCGTGAGCAGCTTTCTTTGGCTTCTATCACAATGCATTGTTTGAAGCCGACTGGCAGGATACAAGAGAACAATCGGGAGCTGGAGTAAGTTCACATCTCGCTGCATATGCTTCAAAATTGGCAGAAGAACAATGAGGTTGGGAAAATCCCCTTGAACCAGTGGTGCACAGTGATCTGACTTCAGCGTTTGTTCAGAAAAAGATCCTCAAAATTGTGGCTTTTCGTTATGAAATGTACAAGCAAGTTTCAGTAGATCGAGAGAATGAAGATTTTCACTTAAAAGTCTTTGCTCATGGACCCTCACTTTGGATGCTTGGTCTATGTTCTTAAGTACCGGATAGAGAAAAGCCTAGTGCAAAGGAAGTGTACCTTTGAGTGTTACTTTAATACGCAGAATTTCAAAGTTATTCCTTAGCTGAATGAGTGAATTACCTCCCTGAACTGATCTTCACTTCCCCTTAGTTTCATGGGAGGCTTCAAGTCAAGTTCCTCTGATACAGGAAATAATTTTAACTCATATGGTAGGTTTGCAGTTTTGAACGTGAAGAAAGGCCGATCCAGCTGATGCAGAATCTTGTGGCTTTGTGACACTGAAAGTTGAGTTTGAAATAGTGTTTGACTCTTAAGTGTTTGGTAGAAAAAGTCTTCTTATTAGAGAACTCAAATATTCAGCCCCAGGACTCCACCTGTGTTTTCTAAGAGTGGCTTCTGAACCATGCTGTGTTTGTGTAAGCCTACACCAGCACAACCTCCAGTCACCAAACCTCATTGATTATTCTTTGCTGTCTTTCTGTCATAAGTCTCCCCTTCTGTTATAGTGGGGAGAACTTGAATATAAACTTGACAGTGATATCAGGGAGGGAATTCAAATATGTCTATATTGACAAATGCCACAAAGATAGTAATGAAAATGCCTTTTTCAATTCCATTGTATTTAAATTTTGAGTGTCTGTTGTTCTGTTTGTCCCATGTACTTGTCTTGCAGACTGATTCCTTGTCTAAGCACAGCTGGTAACAAAAAAAATCAAAACTTTTCTGTCCCAAGTACTTCTCAATTAGGTGAATATAGAAGGAAAACAATGCCTAGTAAAGTGATTTCACCTGTTGCAAGCTGCGTTGGTGGCAGCCATTAAAAAAATTCCATAATACTCTGTTCATGACGAGAAGACATTTTTACTGGACTCCAGTGTCACCATGTTTGTGTTCGTGTGGAAAACCTTCAGTGTTTTGGCCAACGACCACAGGCATTCTGAGAAGGGTTTAATCTGCTCTCCCACCAGCGAGAAGCCACATAACTGTTTACTTGAATGTTAATGTTCCTCATGCCTTTGAAACTCCCATCTTTTTGGCTGCCGTAGGACAAAGAGAAAGAGCAGGACAGCCGCCACCTCAGCAAGGAACAAGTGTTGGTAGGTCAGGGTTGACTCCTGGTAGGTGGAGTGAAGAAAAGAAACTTGGATGTCCTGGGAAAGCACTTTGAGTGTTACACAATTGCATGTGAGGCAAGAGCATTTGTGGGCATCTTACAATGCATGTTCTGGGCGTGGATCATGAGCAAGATGGCAAAGGCTTTGGGATTTGGCCATGGTCTTAACACATCGTTTCTGCCTAAGCTCCAGTCAGCAAAGCTCAAGGAATAGGCTTTGAGTCTTGTTCTAGGGGTGTGCTGCATACTCAGATTTTTTTGTCAGCAGTATTTAACACAGGTTCCTGTATTCTCTTCTGGGCCTGAGCAGGCAGAGGCATCTAGTTAGGCACCTTTGCTGTTGTGTTCTTGATTTTGCCTTAGAATAAACCAATATAATACTCAGCAAACATGCAAAGTGCATTTTATAAAAAAAAAAGAAAAAAACAACCAAAACCTGGTTTATCTGAACAGTGAAACTCTTTAAGCCTTTTAGTGGTTTCCTTGCTAGTTGTGTATTTTTTTTTTTAATATTCCTTATAAATTATGGACATTGCTGGAGTATTGGTAACATCATTGAGTTAATTTTGTATTTATTTAGTGAACACTGGAGACACAGTTCTTCTCAGTATGTTGCTTGGGGTAGCTTCATCTAAGGCTCAAACTTCAACTTCCTTTGAGATACCTTATAGGAAACACCGTGTGCCTTAGGAATGTAATATTTGATGTGTCTTTGAGTTTTAAGAGATGTGGATCAAGGTCAATGTATTCTCTGCTTCACCAGTTCTCTGCCAGCTGTGCATGGCTTGGGTTGCAGCAGAGTCACTCGGGGTGTAGTGACCTCCTGCCTTGAGCACATCACATTATATATCCTATGCCTGTTTGTTTCTTGAAAGGGGTGTGTAAATCATCAGTTTGAAATAAATTATTAAAAGAACCTGTAGCTGTTATTCCAAGAGTAATGTTTTTTGCCAAGTTAATATATTTTTTGAGGACTGTGGACAAGAGAAATGCCTTTCAGAGTTCATCTCTCCCCCTCGCTACCCTAAATACAGTGTAGTTTGAGAAGGTTAATCAAAATATATCATGTTTTCTCAGCTGTCCATCAGTTGCAAAACAGCCCACGCAAGCGGCAGCATCAGCCACTCACCCACTTGGAGGATGATGGACTAGTTGAGAAAAATTATTTGACTTGGCCCTTGCTTGGTAGCTGTACCTGTTAGCTTGTGGGGAAAAGCTTTCACCACACCTGCTGTGACTAACAGTGGTTGAGAACTTGAGATAAAGGTCATTTTTTTAATGTCTGTTGAAAATGTGATCTTCTGTGAGATTTCTCTCTGCTGTTAACAAACCAATTTGTTGTGGATATATCAGGCAGTATTGTGATAGATATATCTTTGTATACTTTGTCCTTTGACACTTCTGATTCTTTTCAGGTCTGTTTAGGACAATGCAGAGCATTAATGTGAAACTGTCCTGGGTGTTGTCTCAACCCACTGCCTGATATATAGAATATAGATATAGATAGATATATAGAATAGTTTAAGTTTCTATAGATACTGTGAGAAACTGCAGCATTCAGAAAACCTTTATTAGATATAATAATGTAATGAATGAGAGCAGTGTAGGAATTCCAAGTTACCATTTCAGGAGTGCCATCTTAAAGCATAAAATCCACATCCTCAGAGCTTGTGGGTCTGCATGACAGTAGTTTTGTTTTTTTCTTTTTTTTTTTGGTTGGGTTCCCTTCACCCCTTGCTTGGTTAGTCTCTGGAGAGCTGCCATTGTGAATGCTGTTGTACACTAGATGCAAGGCATCTAAAACTGGCTGGTTTTGTGGCTGTTTTTTGAACATGTGATTGGGGGGGTATTTCTGTGCTTTGGTTCTTATCTCCAGTAAGACTGCTTCAGCATTTGTGAGATCAGAGCTGCTGAAAGCTGTGGTGTTTGTTTGAGAGGAGGGAACTGCAGGGCAAGTTTCCCAAGGAAGCTCTTAGCTCATGATTTCCGTAGGCTGCTTTTGCATGCTCCACATCTTTGGTCTCTGAGCATAAGACTTGTGGCCAGCTCCCTGCTGAGTCTTGAGGGAGGCTGAGCTGTGTTGCTCATCTTTCATTTCTCAGTCCTGAACACCATCTCTGTGCTGTTCAGCCTTGCTGTTCAGAAGGTTTTCAGGCTCTGCTCACCACCTGACTGTGAACAGAGAGTAAAAGACTCCTTGATAGGATATGCCTCTGAATAGATCATATGGACAACAAGAAAACAAATAAATACTTCAGCTTAGTGTCCATGGCATCCTGGGAAAATTGCTCTTGAACTCTGAGGTGCTATCCTTCCAGCATGTCCTAGCTTTGAGACAAAAATTAAGGTAGCACTGATTGTTGTTGGCTTTTTTATTTTGCCTGACAACGGTGGGCTAGCATGTCAGGATTTGGGAGAAGGGAGGAGGATAAAGGGCTTTGAAGAGGCCTGTCTTATATCTGTATTTTTGCCTTTGTAGGCAGTTTGTTGCACATGTGACCAGGAGAAGTGTGCCTTTAGAAAAAGCAACAGAAGCATATACTGTTCATCAAGATGACTTGTTGGCCTGGCACTCCGCAAAGCTGGAAGAAACTAACTACAGGCCCTGAAAGGTGCACTGGGCAGCTCAGATGTTGGGCTTTAACAGAGTATCTTTTGTACATCACGTTCTACTTTTGTGTCCCCTGTGGACATCCTTGAAGTTTTAATCTGAAGTAAATGGGAGTTATTCAATGACTTTTTTCTTTTCCCACAGTGTTAGAGAGGTTAATTGTATCCTGTGCCTCCTGATTTTCTGGCTATTTTGATGTGTTAATTTTTTAGCATACATCCATTTATAAGGAAGGTTATTAAGTAATTTTCCTCGGTTCAGATGCTGCATTTCATATTTGATGTAATGATTTTGAATATACTTTATAAAATTCTATGTAAACTTTATTCGTAAAAGCATTCTGAAAGACGAGAAGTTGTGCAATGGTTCCTGATTTATATTCCACTAAATATGCACATACATAAATATTTTTTATTTGGATGTAGTGTGCCCTGAATGTGTACGTGGGGAGGAGGGAGGCAGGGAGGGAAGGTACAGTTACCATTTTGAGCAAGTAATCTGTGTTGCATGTTGCTGAAGAATAGAAGTCTGCTTTTGAATTCTGGGGGAGAATGGAAACCAATTTTTTTTATTATTATTATCTATATAAAGCCAGTTACTTAAATAAGTAAATATGAGGGGCTGGAGACACTTGCAGAACACTTGTAGTTGTAGGAGCTGAGTGTCCAGCTGACAGTTTTACTAATGTTTTGTTGAGCTTTTGCTGAAAGAGTAATCTGTGCTTTCAGTTCTGCAAGAACTCTTATTTTGGGAGTCCAGGACTGTTTCAGACATTACTTAATATTCTTTTCCTAGACTCATCTGGCTCTGTCTCTTCTTTGAAGAACGGGAGAATCAGATGTCAAACTACCTGTCCACCTGTACTGATGTGTAAATATTCATTTTCTCTGGTTGCTAATACTGCCCTTCAATAGAATTTTTCTCAGGTTCTCTTTTTCTATCCCACATTTTGCCACAGAATGGTCTTCATGGAAGAACCTTTGTCCCTTTTCTCTTAAGGACAAGTGTCACTGCAGATTGGTGTAAATAATTTTTAAGAAGAATTCACACTTGCATTTTTTATATGGCATTCATTAAATTTTAGCTCATCCTTCTAGCAGGTGCTTGGAAGAAGAATCATTATTTCATGCTGAATTACTGAATCTTTAAATTTTCTGTTTTAAGAAAATGAGATCAGGACCCCTATGTAACTTTATGTCATTCTCAAGGAGGAATGAAGTGCTGTAGCTTTGTTTGATGAATGTATGTGCTTGGTGATGTACACTTAAGTGAGCAGATGATATTTGTCACTGTAATATGGGATGATGGAGATGCAAGAAAAGGCATTGGTCAGTTCTGCAGGGATGCAAAATGATTTGAAGGAGAATTATGGTGGATATCTCAGGAAGTTAACATTTCTGTTGTTACTGGAGATCACTTCAATGTTTTCTAAGTGAGCTTAGTGCAAGTAACCTTTCCCTTGTCACCTCCAGCATGGAGAGGAGAAACTATGAGCAGCATACCTTTCAGTAGGTGAGGCACTTAGGCCAACCAAGCCTCATTTTACAGTGAGCTGTTGTTCAGGCAATTGGCTGTACTGCTGGCTGAGGTGCTGTTTGCAGACAGGTAATATAAATGGCATTGGTGCTCTCTGGTTTCTAGACATTTTAGGCTGTGATAGTGAAAAATGCTAATTGTCAGTATATAGAAAGGACTATCGAATCAGAATATAAAGGCAGCTACACATATTTTCATTTGAAACCCAGAGTTAAAGAAACCACGATTGGGCAGATTTGGTAGGAACTGTCTGTGCTGAATGCAATACTGCATGTGAGCCAAGGAACTTTATTAATTGTTGACTTTGTTTCATCTCTGTTATACCCAAGCCTTTCAATTCAGTCTTTACAAGGAGACCTTGAGACGCTCTCTGAACTGGCTCCAAAGGTTTGGTATATTTCCTTCTTAGCTGTTCTTGAACCTCAGTTACATGAAGAAGAAGAAAACTGCTTATGAGAGGACGGATACTCTCCTTTCATCTGTCAATTCATTGATTCTTTTCTCAAAGGTAGTATCAGTGGAGTGCAATGGGCAGTGTCTTCACAGGGGTGCAACTTCAGTGTAGCTACACCAATCAGCCTAAGTCTGTAGTGGTGTTCCTGCCTTGGTTTCCTCCTCATATGTTGCTCTGTGAAGTCTTGGATCTATGAACTTACATAACAAGTTTTACCTTTTTTTTTTTTTTTTTTTTAAACACTGTGCAAGGCACAGATCTTAAGTTTGCAGACTTCAGCCTGTTTTCTCAGGTAAATTTTACAGAACCAGCCATGAGAAAAGCTAAGGCATTGGCATTTGACCATTTATTATGAGAAAATGGGATTCCATAAATCTAGTGGCCATTTCTTAGTGCTCCAGCTCTAACTGGGAATGGTTGCTGTAGCTCTTGAAGCAAATTCTCTGCCTTTTTTCTGCTTCCTTGACAAAACAGCAGTCAAGGTAGTAAGTCTGGTAAACGTTAGGCTGGTATAGAAGTGTTTGTGTGCTTGTGCTAAGTAACTTCTCTAGTTCAAGTGAAAAACCTGATCATCTCCATTTTTCTTGTTTTAGTCTTTGAGTAAAAACATGACTGAAAACCACTGTCAGGCTCACTTCTATCATGAAGACTGCACATGACAATTCTAGAACTTGAAAACTTAACTTTCATTCTTATCTACTGCTTTAAAACAGATAAGGACTGTCACAGATTGCTGAAATTTTTTCATTTCAGCCATAGCTCCAGCACTACAAATGCCTCAGAAAGATTTAGTGGAGAAAAGGATCATGATTATAAGAGGCAGAAGAAAGACAAATGGAAAAGACTGCCTTGAACATGAACTTGGCAAACTTGTTAGTGGCTGCGTATTCTGAAAGATGTGAAAGATTCAGGAAGAATATTAGGGGCTCAGTGTAATAGTTCACAAATAAGCAAATTCAATGTCCAAGACCATTTTATGATGTTTTCTGTATAATGTGGTCTTTGACTAGCACAATGTTATTTGCATTTCAGATTTTATCATATTTCTAGTGCTACCACTTCAGGTAAAGAGGAAGCTGTTGACTGAACTCAGTGCTTTCTCTCTCCTCTAGAGCTGTTCTACTTTGCAAGACTTTGAAGAAGAAAGCATAACTGCAGTTGTGAATTGTGGCAATATTTAACAACTTCTGGGTGTTTCTGGTACTTCATATGTAAAGATCTTTGAAATGGTTCTGCCTACATTCATCTGATACTGTACTTGTTGCAAGTACTTCATCTAGTACAAAAAGTACCTTCAGCTCACAGCATTGATGTAAATTGCTGTAAGTGGTGGTAGAATAGCTATTTGTTCATTCTGTCTCTGAATAATAATTGGTAAAAAATTCATGGTATCAACAACCTGTAATATACAGAGATCAGCCTAAGCACATTTGTGATAATTTTGGCGCACATAGGTTGCCGTTTAAAACTCTGCTGCCTTCAGATTCTTTCAGTTACAGCCTCAAATAAAACAACATCTCTATAAAAATGAGTATTGTTGACAAGACCTACCACCTTTATCACTGGCTGTATCTTCTGTTTTGCAGAGGCGCTTGGGGAAAATGCAGGGATGGAAATTGCAGGGATGTCTTGGAGTATGTGCAGCACAGTGCCATGCGTAGCCACCTCCTTGTTGATGCTGAGGCCATGAGTATTTGGGCAGTACTTGCACACGCTTGCATCTGCAAGTCAGTACGTCTGGCTTTTAACTGTGTTGAGAAACTGATCCTAATTAAGCGGCCTAGGTTGAGTACCAGTAGGCTTTAATAGCTGGCATCTGGACATCAGTGAGGGGATTGTGGATTGTTCTGTGTAGCTGCATCTCCAGCTACTGAAGTTTCTAGTTTAGAGTTAGTGCAGCTGCAATCCAAGATGTGAATGTCTTCCTGAATTCAGAGAGATGAGGCTCTGCTGTCACAGACTAACATCAGTGTGTTGTTTAGTGGTGGCCGTCTTACCCTGTTCAGCCTTATCTTGCAGTGTCCTTTACCACCTAATCATATCACATATACAAGAATTTGGTTTTGGGCAGAGTGTTCCAGGTGATATGATGTCCGTCTGTATTTTTGGACTTGTGAAGGTAGTACAGCATGTTACTTTAGACTGCTTCATCCCATGTAGTTTTTATCCAATGATTTGGGATTTTGATATGGACATTAATTTCTTCGATAAGGATATACTATATTAAAGCAATTGTATTGCTAACTTATGAGTGTGGTACACACCACGTTTGTCCATGTCCATTCTTCATGGGCAGATTAGTAACTCATCTGTACTTGAACCAAGGACTTGATAGTCCAGTTTTTGTAATAGGCTTACAAATAACTGTTATTCTACTGATATTGTTTGTACTGTCGGTTCTGACTGGGAACATCATCCATGTCATTTAGATATGGGAATACAAGTACTTTTAGATTATCTTTAATATTTGGTTTTTTCCTGTGTACACATTTTTCTTGTGTGTGTCACTGTTTTCTGTCCTACTGAAGGACATTTTGTCTGAAAATTGTGAAGCATTGCCACAGCTCTTTGCTGTTTAGGTAATTTCTTGCTCAGAGTATGGGTTTTTTGGAACTCAGATTTTCCTGTTAAAGGAAATGATGAAATGGAAGAAGTGAAGGCATACTGTGTGCTGTTGCATGCTGATAGCCACATTAAAGATTCTTCTTGCCAGAATTGTACAATATGATCTGAGAATGCTGCTCCTTATAAGCAGATAAAAAGTCAGGTTGAAACACCAGCTTTTGCAAGCCTTTCCATTTAGGGACAGGCATCAATAGAAGTAGCTTCAATTCCACCCTTGTTTGACCCTTTCTTCACCGTATCAGTCCTCTGGTCAGTCCCAAAAAGTCACGAACCCCAGTTTTCCCAGGTTGATTGTTTAGTAGCTTAACCAGATACCTGCTAGACTTTGACTTTTCCCTGAAGATCCCCGGGTCTCAAAGAGCACTTGTTATTCCTTGGAAGTGTTTTTTCACAAGTTCACCTTTCTCTTGGAAATAGTTTTGTCTTCTTAAACCTTCAAATCACCTGGGAAACTGAGCCAAATTGATGCTTTATATCCCTGAAGTCCCTTATAATAAATCCACTTACTTTGTGGGATCTGCAAAAGTAACGAACTAGTGTTCAAACAGGCCTGCTCTGGGAGTGCTGGAGGCCACAGAACATGGTGATTTGCTATTCTGAGCTAGTGTTGAAAAGATGAAAAACTAGCTTTTGTATTGTTGACGAAATGTTGACTTGTGTCTGTCAACAGCCAAATTGTTTTGAGAACAGCAGTGAAAATGCTCCTTCTTATAAAAGTGTTGGTGAGAGCTCTGGTGAGAGGAAGTATATTAGCTTTAAGCTTGTATTTTGGAGTATATTTAAGTGCTGTCTACACAGGAAAGATTTAAGTACAGCTTGGACATGGGAGCCAAATTATATTTTGGAAACAATGATGATTTGCCAGTTCTGCAGTATATGGTGAGTTCAAAACCAAACCCTTCTGTTTGGTAAAGTACAAAGCCTGAAGTGTGCTTCTAGACAGCATTTTGGGGGCAGTCTGCTTTCTAAAGGTGAAACAGTGATATGTCTTGGCTGCCTCCCTCCTAATAAATTAAATGTGCCTGGGAACATTCCCAAGTACTGTGTCCAACTGGCTCAGGACTGCCTTGTCGATACTCTTGAACTGTTAGCTACCAGGGCAGGGGGCTGCATCAGAACTGCCCAGTTTGAGTTGTCCCAATGGTGTGTGACTCTCAGACCTGGGAATTGTGTGGGAGAACACTTAATTGGCACAGACTGGAGCTGGGGAATGCTGGGGGATGTCCTAGATGCCTTCTAGCATACCATGATCATGTTCCGGGGACTGGGAATGATTCCAGACAAGGCTTAACTTATGAGTGCAGATGTTAGTCCTAAAATCTCTATGGACTAAGGCATAGAAAGGACATTTTGCATCACAAGGGGTTTTGGATGGTTCAGGAAGGTAGATTTAGGAGTGAATGGCACTACTAAAAAAATCTGTACCTCCTGTCTTCCTTTCAGATGGTTTTAGTGGTGGTTAAAACATCTTTCAGAATTCAGTCACCTTTCCAGCACCACCTTTCTGTGATGAGTAATCATGTTTTCTCTCTGTCAGGCAGTTGCTTGTGTATGAATGAACATACTGTGGCCTTTCATGGAAGTGTTCTGTGTGAAGTACAGTTTTTAGGTTTGCAAGGAATTTCATTTTGATTTGGTGTGCGTGCATGTGAATATTAAAGAGTCCTAATTTATTGGCTGGGTGACATGGTGGGGGGCAGTCTTGCATCTTGTAGGCAATGGATCTTTTATGTGAGCACGAGAGTGGACAGACCACTTTGTTTCCTCACATGTTTCTTCCAGTGAACAGTAAAAGCTGTGTTGAGCTGACTTTTTTGATCATGCAGAATGATTTTCTGCAGGCTCTTCCGTGTTTGATTGCAGATTGTTGAAGGATAGTCCTAGTGTGAATCTGCCAGTAAAACACAGGTATTACTCCCAGCTCTAAGCAGAAATACATCCTAGGAGATAGCATATCAGGTCAGCTGCTGACTGTTGGAGCAGTTTTGCTCTAACTGGTCTGTTTTCTGTACCTCCCGGCCTGTCCTCCCTCCATGGTGTTCTGAGCTTCACTCCAAGCTATGGCTGTCACACAGTCGCTGAAGGATACTGTTTGTCTTTCTGTAGGTTGTGGAATATGCTGTCAGCTTTGATAGTTTGAATATTTATAGAGAGAAGAGATTAGCAGTATAAAGTACTCTTCCTGTTCATCATGCTTTGTCAAGGGCTGTGATATTTTACTTTTGCATGTATTATCTTAAAAGCCTCATGAACCAAATGCGTGGCACATCATGCTTACACCAGTGATGCACCCCACAATTTTGGGAATGTGTAATCTGAGTGACAGCATCAGCTTTGGAGCACTGCCTGATATAAAGGATATGTTGCTCAAAGGTACTGAGCTGTCAGGGCTGACTGTGTCAATTAATATGCAGCAGGCTTTGTGTCTGCTGATTGTTCTTCTAATTGCATGTACACGATGATCTGTCTTACCAGCAGCAGCAGTGCATGGTTAAGGGCATAGGACAGTGCAGGGTTGTTCTCTGGTGTCCCACAGGCTGCCCGTGCGTCTTCAGGACAACTGTTTCAATCCTTACAAAGCTTCTGGCAGCCCAGGGTTCTGGACATGTCTTAGGAATGTGAAAAGGGGAGGCTGCAGGCTCTGCTGATGTGGTGGTCAGGGTCCCTCTTTTCCCACTCGTTCTGGAGAGCTGTGATGCTCCTTGCCTCAGAGATGGATGCAACTTGTTTGGGACAATTGGCTTTTTTGAAGAGCTGGGTCTGTCAGAGAATGGGCCTTCACCTCTGGCTCTCTGCAGCATTCTGCTAGACAGTTACCTAGTACAAGATTTTATTTGTGTCTATAATCAGAAAAGCCATATTTTATTTAATGTATCCATTTGTGATAAATGCAGGCTGCTGCTGCCCACAATTACACTCTTGCTTCTCCTTGTAGTGTTCAAGTAGCTCTGCAGTGATTAGAAGTGCTCTGAGTGAAAAGTGACTCTCAAACTTGTATTTTCAGCCATGTGTGCTCTGTGGTCAGGTAGCCAGTTTATTGCTTTGTGTTGCTACTCAGCTGCACGGATGTGTCCGGATTCCTGGGATGACATTAGAAACAAGGTGTGTAGCCCAGGCAAGAAGAGGACAAGCTCACACTTAGGCTTTATTAAAGCCACAGTAGAACTGGAGGGGTTGTCAGCCTTGAAAGTGGTTTTAAGTCCAGTGCTGTGCTCTCTGCTCCTTTGTTTCAAAACAAAAATGAATTTTCCCTATGTAGAGGAGAAATAAAAACACCTACCTCACTTCTCTTCCCTTAAGCACTCAATCCAAACTTGTGAACTATCAGCGAAACTTAGTAATTTAAATTTAAATCACAACACCTATATTTAAAACCAGGAGTTTGGTGAACTTGAATTCTTCCTGTTGCAACTTTTCAGAGGTTGTTAATTTTAAAGGTAATGTAGCAGCCAGTCAAGCTTCAGGCTCTCCAATTAGGAAGCAAAGATGTAAGTTGCTTATGAAACAAATTCTCTTCTGAAGTGTGAGATCTAATTGTATGTTACTTATATAAAAGAAACTATCCATTTTCAATGTCCAGAGACCAAGTATGTGATGGAACTGAGTGTTATTTACGCTTCTGAAAGCCTGCTGCCTGTTTATAATCCTGTGCTGTTTTCTGCCCCTGCCTAGTTTGTGTCTATAACTGAAGCTTCCTTTATGTTTACTGTTCTGATCTTGTCCTTGAACCAGTTTGGTAAAGACATCTCCCCTTCCTGGTTCATTTAGCAATTGAAGTTTTGTTATTCTATAGTTGAATCTTAAAATACTATACTGTGAAACTATGTTAACATATGTTTTGTATACTCTGGGAAAGAATATTTAGCTGTTTAATCAAGGAGAGTACAGAAAACAGTGAGAACTATCAGCTATAACATGTTTTTCTTCAGAGTTTGAATTTTCCTGTGTTGGGAAAAGCAGCAAATTAGTAAGTGCATTAAGAATAAGATTAATGCTTAAGCGGTGGTACCTGAATGTTAAATTGTGATGTTCAGTTTCGGATACACATGGCCTTTGTTTGAAGTCCTAGGGTAATTTATGTTTAAAAACAAACAAAAACAAAAAAAACCCCACAACCCAGAAACTACCTTTTAAAATTGAATTTTGTAAGTAACTAGGCTGAGGAAGTTTTGCCTGTTTTAAGGAACATTGCAACTGTATCAACTACTTAAAACCTGAGAACCTGTTCACCTTTAAAAAACATTTATCATTTAGCTTGAATCACGTGTTCCATTTTGATCGCCTCCTTCATATAGAAAATATAGCATGAGATGTCAGTTTAAATGCAAGTCTAATAGTGCTCTATCTTCTATGTGAAAGGAAGTATTCTGTACATTTTTCCATGTTTGACATCATGGTGTTTTGAATAACCATGTTCCATATTCATATCAAGTTTTTGTTTTTGTTTTCAATTTATGCACAGCACTTGCTCTGAAATTTGGGGACTGAGTACACCAAACACGATAGATCAGTGGGATACAACAGGCCTTTACAGCTTCTCTGAACAAACCAGGTGAATATTCTGCCCTCTCTCGCATCATAAAAATATTGTGGGAGGGATTGGCTTTGGAGGGTCTGTAATGGGATGCTTTAGCTGTAAAATAGACTAAAATGCTTCCTAGGCCTCTCATGGTACAGCATTTTAGAATATTTGCTTGCCAGTGTAGAAATCCGAGTGTTATCAGCTGATGTTTTGACCAATGAAACTCTAACTGCAGTATTCTTTTTTCATGCCAGTGCTATTGAAAGAATGGGAAGACTTGTTAAATGCAAGCTCTAATGTGATTTGGTATTTATATTAACAAAGTTGGGAAACTTAATTCTTTAGACCTAATCTTACAAAGTGTTTAAACTGCTTTGTATGCCACAAGCTTTCAGTTAAATCTTGCTAATTGGCTCAGATATGAGCTACTAAAGAATTGTTTGTAAATTCTTCAGTAGTTAATGGTGGGCAAATTCTAAACAGGGTCTTTATTTTTTCATGTCACATTACTTGATTTGTGTATTGAGGTTTGTCTCCCATCCCATAACAATCATAAACATCTGCATTTGTGTAAGCATATGCAGTCTGTCTTAAAACTAGCAAAACGTTTTCAGCTGGTAGCAAGGCAGATGAAGTGAAGAAGATAAACTGTGCAGCCCTTACAAGATGTGCATCATGCTTTTTGCATTACAGTTATACTGCCATGTGGATCACTTGGGCAGCTGACTGCTTATAGGCTTATTTGCAGTCCTGTGGGAATTCTTATGCTTAAAGCCATAAAGCATCCATGCCACAGCAAAGCCTTGAGAAGTCATAGCAGAAGGGACCATTAAGTGTGTGATTTTATTTTTTTTAACAACTCTCTTCTGCATTAAAAAAATAAATGAAGCAATCATCCAAAATACTTGGTTGGATGTAAAGTGGCTTTTCATGAATTCTAAATTCACTGGCAATAATTTGAACAATTCAAAAATAAGAAACTACTTAATATGATAATTTTTATCACATTTTAAGCCTTTCAACAAGAATATAAATATCACTAGCAGTGTCAATCCACGGAATTCTGAGAATGAATAAGCTACCCATGTCATGTGTGTACACTGTTGCTTGAGTGATTAAGAGACAGCACGCAGTCTGTAAATACTTGTCCACATCTTTCCCCTGCAGATCTCTCGATGGCCGTCTGCAGGTGTCTCACCGTAAAGGATTGCCACATGTCATTTACTGTCGCTTGTGGCGCTGGCCAGACCTCCACAGCCACCATGAACTTAAAGCAATTGAAAACTGTGAATATGCTTTTAATCTTAAAAAGGATGAAGTATGTGTAAACCCTTACCACTACCAGAGAGTGGAGACACCAGGTAGGAAGACTGCTTCTATCTTTTTGTTGTGGCATCTGTATGTGCTTGTTCAGCATAATCTTCTAAATGAAAAATTGATAAAGGTGATGCTCTGTCTTGCCAGAAGTACAAGATTCCTAGAGGTACAGCTTTTGAGATTATATCCCTAATAGTTTTTAGTAATAAAGTTGCTGAAAAATCTTTACAGATGTGTGGAATCCCCCTGATAAACACTTCTGGCACCACTAGCAGTTTCCAGCTAAGCGTGATCCACACGGAAGAGGAGAACAGCGATGATTTACCTTTGCTGGTGTGAAACAGTCTTACTTGATGGACCTCAGGAATCCATCTCTTCCAATAACCAGCAATGCAATTGTAGCACTAGCAGTACTGAGATTCAGAAGATTCCAAAACAGCTGAAGAAATTGTTAGCCATTTTAGATTACTTTTTTTCCTGTTAACGTGCAGAATCGTGTATTTTGAGGGTCTTACTAATATTTTGAATATTTCCTTTCCAGTGTTGCCTCCCGTGCTAGTGCCACGGCACACTGAGATTCTAACGGAGCTGCCGCCTCTCGATGACTATACCCATTCCATTCCTGAAAACACTAACTTTCCAGCTGGAATTGAACCACAGAGCAATTACATACCAGGTATTTTCTTAACTCCCACTGTAAACAGTACATTTAAGATTGTGCCACAGGGACAAAGATCCTCCTCATCAAGTTAATTTAAATATGCACCAGTAAATTAGACCTAGTTGATTTCGTCTGTTAATTCCAATGGAAATGCCTAAATGCTTCTACTTGCAGAACATGATCGCAGAATCAGAGTGTTCTGAGTCGGAAGGGACCCAGAAGGATCATCAAGTCCAGCTCTTAAGTGAATGGCCCATACTGGTATCAAACCCACAACCATGGTGTTATTAGCACTGTGCCCTAACCAACTGAGCTATCCTGTGTGAAACCATATTGCTGTGGTTTCACAATAGCTTGCTTGGTTTCAATAACATATTTAAGATTCAGAATACTAATAAGTATAAAATGGACTTTCATCTTACACTTTAAGCCTGTTTCACAAACATACGGGGGTTGCCAAATGCTGTGCATTGGAGATTGTGTAATAAACTGATGCTCAGTCTCATCACGTGTAGTATGTAGAAAAAACTTTTAAGTTGCAAAGCAGTGACCTAAGAAAATGTCTTCGTGTATAGGTCACCATCGGCCAAGGTTGGCTTTTTGTTAGTGTTGTGTGCATGCAGTTTTGTCTTTTTAGTATGAAAGGACAGCCTAACAATATTGAACTGTTAGAGAATTCCTCCTCCCCACCTGTGCCCCTTTCCCACCCCAAAACAAATACCAAGGCTAATCTGCTGCAGTGCACCCAAAACCCTGTTAACCCTTATTGAAATGTGAAATCAGTGACCTTTGTTTCCTGCCCCAACTTCCTGTTTCCTATCTCTTCAGGAAGTTGCCTAGAGTGTAAAACCAAGTAAAGCTGAAGTTTGCTCATAAATGTTTAATGCATCCATGTTATGAACAAGCTGAAAATTCACATCTGGAGTCTCAGAAAGAATAAGATTACTGCCTTGAAACTCAAATTTGTGTAATGTGCAAATTATATCTGTATGTGTTACACAGGATGTTGCTTGTGTTTTCTTTTAAATAGATCCAAGAATTGAAGTGGCATTAAAAATTAATTTGATCTCTTCTGTTTAATTTGGGCTACATCAGTTGCCACCCTTAAAGAGCAATTTAAGGTGCTAGAAGTTGGTGTTGTTTTCTTAACTTATGTATATTTCTTTTACTCGATCAGAGGACTTTTGATAGCATTTGCAAAACAACTTGCTGGAAAGCCACCTTTTGCAAATCCAGTTGTATGGAAATGAGCTGAAGTAGTTATTTGCAGGAAGTTTGTTCAAGGTGATTGCGGGTATTCACATGATCTTCAAATGTTTATGCAGCTAACCACACCTTGCCTCCTTCTCTTTGTTCCTGACACCCTCCTCTTGTGTTCATATCATGGAATCTTACTTTATTTGACCTTGCTGACTTAATCTTGAACACTTAGCTAGGCCCTGATAAGTCCTGTGTGCCTTAGCCTTCTTCAGAGAACCGTTTTCTGTCGCAGCAGGTCAGACTAACCATGGTAACTTTGCACCCCAGTACTGTCTCAGTACTTGGTCTACAAGAGGGGCTGGTTTCACCTTCATCTGAGAAGAAGGTGATGATGATGAAGGTGCAGGATGGCCTCTGGGAGCTGTGTGTTCCCTTCCAGGGTGTGTATGTGCTGAGCTGCATCGTCCACACTCCTGGCAACACTCAGGCTCTACTGAAAATTTTTAATGCTGCACCTGAGCTTTTATTTCCAGCTGTGGTGGTGCTCAACCTCTGACCCTAAACTATTCATAGTAGTAGGTGGACATGGAAAATAATCTGCGCCAAAGAGCCTAGATTAGCAACTGGAAACAGGAGGCGTGGGTTGGACTGGAAATGGGTATTGACCTTTTACCATGGCTGTGGGCTTAACTACAGCAAGTGGTTTGGTCAAGGGTGGAGTCACAGTGGATTCTGTAAAAATGTTCAAAAACAGGTATGATTTTTGTTATCATACTTCTTTCTAGTGAAGATTTCCCTTAATCATCCTTTTAATTTCTCACTTGAATTTTGTCACATCTATATTTAGCACACCTGTTTTACAGAATGAATCCAAGATTAAATTCTCTCAGTTCATTTTAATTTAATCAACTGACTTAATCTAGTTTCCTCTCGCTGACTTCCTTCTGATCTTACTATATTGCTGTACATCTTAGACATGGTATTTGATAAAATGTTATTTTACTTCATAAGCAGAAAGGTTTTATCTTTAAAATTCTTCTGTTTGGTAATAATGTAATTAAAAATGTTTAATCCTTGGAAGTTTCAGAGACAATTCTAAGGCGATTGTAGCGATAGTTAGCTTCAAACACTTTCACTAAAGAAATCCAGGTTTTGCCTTTAATATGTAGGAAAAGACATTTGCCCAGTTCAAAGAAAATTATTTCCTGAAAGG
>JAWWTY010000088.1:71263993-71276560 GCA_035222235.1 Margarornis squamiger | reverse complement strand
CAGCACCTCCTGCCCCTCCTTCTGCACTGCCCTTGATCTTTACAGAGCTGTTCCCCTCCCGTATTCTCACTCTGCTCAGTTACAACTGAGACCCAATTACATATGCGCAATAACTTTTGTTCCTTCATAACTGTCTTATCCCAGAGCTGTTACTGTCATTCCTGATAGGCTCGGCCCTGGCAAGAGGTGAGTTCATCCTGCAGCAGTTGGCATTGCCTCTGTAGGACACCTTCCTACACTTTCTTACAGAAGCCGTCCCTGTGACTCCCCCTGCTACCAAAACCTGTCCATGCAAACCCAAACATCATCATAAACTGTGTTAAAGGAGGCTATGTAAATAAAAACAAAACAAAACCTTCAGTCACGTTGGTCTTTTCCCTCACTCTTGGGTAAAAATTTCTCTAAGTGAGGTTGCTGTTTCTTCTCTTGGGAAAGCACAGTGTGTGGAGTAAGTTTCTAGTCCTGGATTGTCACGGCTACAAGAAGCAGAATCAAGGCTTCAAAGCTGAGAACAGTCTTTGATGTTGCATTAGCTGTTGTTTCATTAGCTGCAATCAGGATTAAATCTGGTTAGCTGGCAGAAGAAAAATTAATGACAATAGATATGTAAAAATGTCAGACCTTGATGCTCTTGATCCTTTTTCCCCGTGTAGAAGATCTAGTCAGAATGGATTCAATAAAGCCCAGCTGCTTATCCTGTTCCTTTTGGAATAATCTCTAAAGTGTCAATGGGCTCCAGCCTTACTGTTTTCCCAACAGGGGAAAGTGAAACAAACACAGCTTCTCTCACTCTCGATTTTTCTGTTAACAGCAGAATTGTTGCTCTATTTGCTTGTCTAAAGCTGTAGTAAGGTATCATAAAAAATTGATGCCTCATGAATTAATTGAGCTTATGAGCAGTGTGTACCAGAGACTGCAGATTTTGAAGTGTTGCTTACTTGCCTTTCCATTTTGAACTAAAATTCCAAGAACAGCTGTTGTGGCACCGAGTGCAGGAGATTATTAAATTTAAGCTGCCAGTAGTTGCGTTTGGTTAAAGAGTTGGATGCTCTCCATGAGTTCATATTTAATCTTCAAGAGGAGCTGTCTAAAAGGTTGGTCACCTTTGAGCAAGGAGTAACTACACAGGGGGAGACCAGAGCCTCAAACATGCACCCAATTTCCAAGGAAGCTGGAGTAGAGGTGGGTCAAGGTGTAGAGCCATGCCCTGGACCAGGGAATTGCAGACCCCTCACTCCCCCCAGTTAATCTTCTGCACCATCACAACTCTTCAGAGATACCTAACACTTGGACAGGTACACTGGACTTGTCTAGATGCACGAGCCGCTTTGCAATAACACTAATGCATAATGGATTTAGAAACACTTCAGAAGTCCTGTCTCTTCTGTTTGTGTTGCATGTCCTTGAAGAGTTGATCTGTAGAATTCGCAAAGTGAAGCTGAGGAAAAGGTGTGTGTAAGCTGGTGGGACTCCTGTGGGGGTTGTTCAGCATGGATCCCCCAGGGCTTTCACACCTGTGTGTTGGTGTATTTTTATTTTCCCTGTGGAATCACTGGTGGAGTCTGTGGTTAAAAACAAAGAGCCTCAGGCAGCAGAGGTGGGCCTGCAGGGAGAGGAGCTGTGATTTGATCACACTGAAGCTCTGAGAGGAACCACATTGATGTTGCCATTGAAAGATCAGCGAGCATGTGAAGAACAGTCAGAGGGGGATGTTGGTACAGATACAGGTCCAGGTGACATTTCATACTGACCTGAACCAACCTGTGCACAGAGTTATTTGTGCTGTGTGCTTGTGCTCTGCTTCCTCACGTGCTTGATTCCAAAGCTGGCAAAAAGCAGATGGAGCTTGGGCTGGTCTCTCCTACAAACATAAATGGGTAAAGCTCAGCCAGGTCCACTAGAGGGTTGAATGAATAATCACTATCCAGGCTAACAGTGGAGAAAGGACTTCAAAAGTAGTTGCCATGTATTTTTGTGAATGGTCTGCTGAATAGCAAAGGGTTATTAAGTTTGGTAGAGGAGGATCTGGAAAAAAAATGTATTTGTGATGGGCAACAAATGAAATTGTGTTCTGGATGAGGAGCTGTCATGCATCTGAGGAGCTAAGCAGTCTTAGCAGTATGGGAGGACTGTCAAGCACTGAGGCAGGCTCTGGGTTGGGAAGGACTCGTCGTAGCTCTGGAGAGTGCCCACCTCCAGAGTGGAAGTTCCTAACAGGATCCTGGTTTGCACAAGAGATATGCCAACATCTCCTCTTTTTTTGTAGTCAGGCCTTGGAAACAGTAACATTAATTTAGACACTATAATCCCCTTCTAGACGAGTACACTTTTCTTTTACAGCTTCAGAAGTCTGAGAGTCCAATGGGAGGAAAAACCACAGCTATTAGCAACACTGATGTTAGTACTGATGTGAGAGAAAATGTCTTCATAATGTGCTCTGACTTTGAGATTTGTGCAGGGTGTGAAATTAAAATGGGCAAAGAGCCAGGGCTGAGAAATACTGAGGTTTAGCAGAACAGGAAAAGTGGTGGAGCTGAAAAAAATAAAAGAGTGAGTGGCTGATGCTCAGCTTCAGCAGTGATGCGTGGTCACAAAAGTGCCCTTGGCAGCTATCTGAACACTCGTGATCTGTATCTGCTAGTTAGAGATCATAAAACTGGTTTTCCTTTTGTTACAGCACAGGAGTGGTTGGAGCAAAGGAGCAGGCTCAATGGAAATGGGTCTGAGGGGAGCACAAGTCTAGATTTGCATCTCTGTTGTTGTCAGAGCTAAGGCTCAGGATGGTCCCTTCTGGAGCAACTTGAGTTCAAGACAAGTCCTGTCTCCTGGTGCTTTCCTGACCATGAGGAGAAGCAGTCTTGGAAATGAACAGTCATAAAAAGCCCACAACCTCTATGGGAAGAGGTTTGCTGCAATATCTGTGTGAATTTTGATTCTGAAGAAGATGTTTTTGCTTTTTCTGTAATGCTCAGACAATCCTTGGGATTGTTCAAGTGCTCCTGAGCAAATTGTACTTATCATCCTGTGGGGTGAAGGTGTTTGGTGGTGGGTTTTTGAGAGGGAGGGCTTTATTTTTCAGGGATTTAGCAGAGAGACTGACTGACTGAAACTCTACAGGACTTCCTTGTATTCTGATTTTGTTCTAAAAGCACTTAACTCCAAAGTTAGTGGAGTTTCGCATGACAAACAGCAGCCACGCTTGTATAATGTGGTGAAAACACTATGCTCTTCTGAGGCCCTGAGTAAGAATATCAAAGAGGATTTTTTTCTAAAATACTTATTTGCCAATAGCAGGAAGTCCTACTAGAAAGGGGGAGAAAAAACCCCCATCTTTTAAGTTTTCTACTTAAAAATCAGGGTGGGGGAGGTAGAAAAGGAGTTAGCATGGAAGTATCTGTCTAAATAATTTAATTGTGTTTGGATTGAGAGCACTGGGTTGAAACCTACCTGGCTGAAAGACCAAAGCTTTGAGGGAGTGAAGTATGAAGAGCCTTAATTTCAAGCATAGGACACTTGGTCACAAATATGTGTTGTATTTTTAGTTGGCTGTGCCAACATACACCCTTGATATGTGTCAAAACCCTTGAGCTCAGCTGAGAGGTGACTGTAAAGTTTTGGGATCTCTTTGTACCCAGTGCTTCCCCCCAGGCTGGTCCAAGGGCTGAGACACTTACATGAGCATAAACTATGATTTATCTTTGCATTGGGAGGATGAGAAGAATTTTGGGAAGTTGAGCCCCCGGCCTGGGACAAGCAAAGATTCCCCTTGTCTTCTCCCAGTGCCCCATATCTGGTGCTGTCAAAAAGATCTGGGTACTTTTGGCAGAACTAATGTCCTGTTAATTGTCATACCATTAAGTAGCACTGGCCATAGTAATTACTAATGATGGGACTGTTGTGTCCAGATGGGTGTGTAACAAAAAATAAAGACAGATGAATTTTTGACTGTGGTTTGAGCTCCAGTCTGTGTGCAGAGGCTGCTGGTAGCCTACGTTTGCTATGACCCTGTCAAAAGACAGCTCCATGGGTGACCTAGGCTTTGAAATGCATTTATATTTGTTTAATATTTGACCCAATCATTGAAAGTCATCAAGTTAAGGAAACAGGGGGCTGGATTTAAACAATGGAGGAGCAAAGGAGGAATTTGTGGACTTCTTCCCATGGCATGGGATGTTTCGGTGGCAGATCCAGTCCAACTCAAAATTCATGTATTGGATGCTAATATTGGTGTGTTTGCATCCAGGGAAATCTGTCTGTAGGACTTTTCCCTGGCTGTGATTGAACCAATTCTGAAACTAATAACTTGCAAGATGTGCCTTTCCAAGTGTACAGGAGCTAGTCCTCCTCTTTTGATATTCTTTACTGTCTTGTGTTCTAGCTGGCATTGATGAAACCCAGCATTCCACTGAGCAATATGGGATCTTTTTTGTGCTTTGTGTTATTTTTATTTGTGTGGTTGGAAAAACGTCAGCCCTATGACAAGCCAAGTCACTTAGAGCATCTTTCTTACAGAAAAGAACTGATTAAGTGTACAGATTAAAAAGGGATGCAATACTGAATACGGAAGAGGTAACATCATAATTTTGGAATTCAAAAAAGGAGATCTCTTCTCAGCCTCACTCCCCTGAAAAGTGTCTGTATGGGTTATTTCATACAGAAGAGGGATCAGATTCTCACAGTGCAGGTGTCAAACCTCCACAGCTCCGGGAGGGAAAACGATCTGCTAAAAGTTTGTGTGGAGGAGTGCCAAGGGAGGCAGACCATGAGGAACAGTGTCTGTGTACACATGGAAAGCAGATACGGGCAGTCAGTGGGC
This sequence comes from Margarornis squamiger, assembly GCA_035222235.1. Lineage (NCBI taxonomy): Eukaryota > Metazoa > Chordata > Aves > Passeriformes > Furnariidae > Margarornis > Margarornis squamiger. The sequence continues at coordinate 71,271,744 of JAWWTY010000088.1, read as the reverse complement.
AGTGTTTTGTACCCGTGTTTTGCTGGAGTCCTTGGGTACTTCTCATGACTGTCAGCCCTTTGTACTTTCAAATAAGTTTAAACTCCTGGGGAATTCCTTGGTTGCTGTTACCCCAGGATGCATCTGCAGCATTAAAACCCACATCTTCCTCCCTTCCAGCCTCAGGCTGATTGCACTAAGCCACAGTATTTTTTGACAGGGTACCACCACTGGCTGCCCATAGCTCTGAGTCATGGAAACTTTGAAGTGACTTGTCTGTGAGTACAGAGTTGTTTTGCTTTGTGTCCTCCTTCCTTTGGCTTGTGGAGTTGGTCTGGCTTCACCTGAGTGGGACCCATCAGAGTGTCTTTCTTGTCCTTGGTTAATGGGACAGTGGTGGAGGTGCTGTGACCAGGCTGTAACTCAAGATGGGGTTGGCCTTCTGACCAGCTGAAATGGGAAAGTATCTTCTTCAAAGGGGCAAAATAATGAGAAACAGGTGTTGGTATTTATGAAACTAGTTGTACACCAGTTGACTGACTATTTTTGTTCCTAGTAGTTTGGGAGTTTGCAGATGTGACACCACTACAGTCCCCCCTTACCCGTTGTAAGGGTAAAGTTGCTTTGCACAAGGCCTGAGGACCTTCAGTGACCTTGATTCCTTACATAGGAGAAACTTGTTTGACCTTGGGCATCAATCAGAGAGTGTTTCCAAAGTGATCTGATAAACAATCTGTGCACTTCTCACCTTGCAGAGAAGGTTGGTGAGAATGTCCAGTGACACATGCTGTGTCACTGCTTGTGGGATTTTACATACAACCTGGTGCTCGTAAGAGTGAAGAAGTTTGAGGGAACGTGAGCAAATTAGCACCTTGGCTTTAACACTGTGTTGAGACAAACTCAGTCCTTTGGAAATCACTGATCCCTGAAAAACTATAATGGGGGTACATTTGTTGATTAAAATGTTTTAAGGAATTTAAAATATCAAGAAAGACTTCACTGAACAATGGTAGGTGGTGGTTTTCACTCTACACAAGAAAAGCAACAAAATTTCATTAGATTTGGATTAAAAAGAGGAGGGGGAAAAAAACCCAGGCACTTTTGACAGAGTTGAAATGTTACATGGAGAAGTGTTGGTTACATGGGGCTGTTGAATAAAAGCAAGGCAGACAATTTGGTCCCTCGGTTGTCATTCCAGCCAGGCAACTTCCCTGAGCTGATGTCACCCCATGTGTCTCCAGCTATTTCAAAATTAAATTTTTCTGACAAGCTTCTGCTGAATATTTCTCACTTTGAATTTTCCTTTCCCATACAACACAGAAATGATCTGTCATTGCACACAGGGTGGGCATTCAGTTCTGAAAGTTATTCCAGCTGTTGTTACGTATGGCACAGTCACTTCTGTGTGTATGTGAGCATTTCCTAAAACTGCTCTGTAAATTCAGGCCACTTCTAAACCCCCTCATGGTTTTCACCAAGCTCTTTACCTCCTGGGTAGTCCTACAGGACTGCCCTGTCTTCCAAAAACTGCCTGTGCTCTGTTATTATTTAACTCTCCAGCCTTATTATCTTACAACCTGGGGAGGAAATATGTGGATCTCTCTCACTGAGAGGTGACATCTTCCCTCTTTAAGATGGTTGGTGCAAAACCCCAGCTCTCACCAAGCCTGGGACAGCTAAAATCTGGAAAAATAAAAGCAGCAGAAACATGTTTCGGAGCGGTTGCGGTTAAGGTAGTGGGGTCTCAGGTAGGTGCCAAGCTTGTCTGGAACCGCGTGTTCTTGTGAGAATGGAGTTTTTTAGAGCATCTTGTGACTCCCTAGCAAGGCAACCTTGACTTCCTATGGGCATGGTTTCCACTCTGCTGAACTTGATCCTGCAGTGGATGTCCCAGCCAACCTCCGTGGTCAGATGGTGTCTGTCGCTCATGGGCACATGGTCTTTGTTCTTCACCTGAGGTTTCATCTGTGAGCTTTGCTTCAGGTGTTCCCAGCTGGAGCTGTGCTCTCTTTACTCTCCTGCCAGACTTTCCCACAACAACCTGGTCACCGTTCGTGCTGTGGCAGGACTCGTTCAGTGGTTGGGAGTGAGAGCCTGTTTCTCCCGGGGTTAGTGTTAGCAAACACCATCTTTTCTGGTTGGAGTAGCTCATACAGGCAACTTCAGTAGCCTTGGCATAGTCCTGGTAGATACAGAAATTTCACATTCATGCCCTAAAGCTCTGGGCTGTTTTAAAAGGCATTCATGCAAAGCTTTCTGGTCTGTCAACCACAGTTTGCTAAATCAAAAAGATTACCTTTTCCTCTGTCAGGCAGTCCCGATTTCCCTGTGGGTTTTTGTGTAAAGACAACAGGATTTGCTTGTCTCAGCAGCTCCCCTCCCGCTTGTCCTTGAGCACTCTAGGAGATGAATTGAGTGGAGTTTTGCTTTTTTACCCCCAGGTAGAGGATCTATTTTGAAATTATTTCAAAGGCATGTGATGTGGGGTTAGCCCAATGTAAATAAACCCCGCCTGTTTATTTCCCATGTGATCAGGAAACCTGGGTGCTTCTCCTTTTGAGTAGGTTCGTGCCCAGGGTCTTTCTGAGGTGTTTCAGGTTGCATGACTGAACTCTCCTGGAATCTCTCAGGAAGCAGAGAGGCAGGCACTGATCTCTTCTCTCTGGTGACCAGCAATAGGACCCAAGGGAATGCTATGGAGCTGTGTCAGAAGAGGTTTAGGTTGGATATAAGTAAAGGTCCTTCCCCCAGAGGGTGTTTGGGCACTGAACAGGCTCTCCAGGTCTCAGTATGCTCAGGCACATCGTGGGATTGTTGGGGTGTCTGTGCAGGGCCAGGAGTTGGATGTAATGATCCTTGTGGGTGCCTTCCAACTCAGGATATTCTGTGATTCCCAAGCTTTGCTGTTTCTCTGTGAAGCTCTGAAGAAGACAGAATGATGCTCTGATTACTCTGGCTGGTGGAAACAATTTGGAGGCAAGTCTTCAATGTGTATCTGTATCTGAAGGGAGGCTCTTCTGAGATCTGTTTTGTCCCAGTGCCTGGCTGTGGGTTGGGCATCTGCTCCCTTCATGTGCTTTCTTAGGCTGTGGTGGGAGGATGGAGGAAACCTGACTCCCCGTGGCTGACACAGCTTAGCTCTCAGGGAAGAAGAGTTCCTTCAGAGCCTGCCCCCTCAGCCTGTGCCTGATTCAGCCAAGAGGTTGATCTTGGCATTTTCCACATCTTCTCCAGGCAGTGTCCTGCTATAAAGCCCTGAGGGTACCTGCAATGCTGGGCTGAGCAGCTTCATGGTTGTGTTTTGGCGTGGAGGACTGACCCCCTGCCCTGTGAGATAGTGACATATGGAGACTGATGGGATTAGGTGGGGATAAGATCCAGCATGAGTGAAAAGCAGCTGTACACAGGGAACCTTCTGCTTAGCCCATTCCCTCCTCTGAGTGTGGAGTCCCCTGGAGCTGTACTTCTGTATCTGAGAGGGAGATTAAAGAGGTGTGTTGGACCTTCATCTGCCCATGCACTGAGCTGTGGGCAGCTCTGGTGCTGCTCCAGGCTCTGCAGAGGTCACCTCACCATTCCCATGACTCCAGAACCGTGCTGGGGTTGTGGCAGGGGAGACAGAGAGCAAACCTACTGCACAGCCCATTAATAAATCTGTAAAGTATTACAAAGAACATGATTTTTATCACATAATAACATATAAGGAAGAAGATTTTACAGCAAGATTGGTAATTCACTGTCACAGGTTGGGCAGAGAAGCTGTGGCTGCCCCTGGATCCCTGGGAGTGTCCAAGGGCAGGTTGGACGGGGCTTGGAGCACCCTGGGCTGGTGGAAGGTGTCCCTGCCCATGGCAGGGAATGGAATGCTAGGATTGCTAAAGGTCCCTTCCAACACAAACCATTCTGTGATTCTGTGAGGTAATTCAGCTAAACAGTAATGGAGGTGTGAAAAAACCCCAGGAAACAGTGAAAACACTTCTGCCTTACACAGTACTAAAGGCCACCACACACCCCAAGAATTTATTGAAATGATGCACACCAGAAAAAAAACCTCTAGAAAAGGCATCTGGGTCATGTTGGAGTTTTTTTATTCTGATTATGGCCAACAGTTCTTGCTATTTAAATCACATTTTATTGGGAGAAATATTTGTGGTAGCCTCAAGCCATGAAAATTCAGATTTATTTTTTTTTTCTAAGAAAAAAAAGCACACAGCAAAAGTTGAAATAGAAAAGCTAATGCAACCCATATCCCACTGAGTACTTGCACTGAAACTTTATAAACATGAAAGAAAGTATCCTTAAGTAATCTCATATTCATTGAATGAAAAGGACTTTCTATGATCCACTCTGGTAGGGCTTGAACCACACTGTATTTCAGGCAGTCGGGAAGATAATGAGATTTTTATGTCAAATTACATTTTTCATATATATTACTTCAAGAAATTCATTCCAGTCATTGAAAGGACAGCTTCTGAGTCCCTGCATCTGTTTTATAATATGCATCTTTTTTATACTGGCTGCAAGGATTCTGCCTCCAAAATTTCTAGGTTTTTTTGGGTTGTGATTTTTTTGCATGGATAAATGTTAATCTAAAAGGCAGGGTTTTCAATTCAAGTGGAAGGGTAAATATGTGAAGGTTTCCCCCGGAATTTACTACACTTCAAGGAAAAAGAAAAAAAAAAAAGGATGAGACCATGAAATGCAACGGGCATTATAGATGGGAGAAGCCATCAAACACTGGCTAAATGCTAGTTAGGAGAAGTAATTTTTGAAATTCTTGTCAGCTGGGCCAAAGTTATATCTGAGCTCCCCGTGGCCTTGACAAGCCTGCAGAGAGGTGTACGTGTGGCAGAGTGCATCAAAGCACCCTGGCTCCAATGGCAGGGAAAGTAAATTAAAGAAACAGGTTTGATCATAAACCTCCCGGAAAATATGAGGATATTAAAGCCGGCTGGATAATTAGCATAATTACATCATAGCGAATGCAAAGGAGATCATCTTAAGGGATATTGTATTGTGGGAGCTCGGCTTCGACTGGTAGTGCATGTTGAACGACAGACTAATAGACTGCTCCAGGGAACAGAGCAGTAAAATCTTGTTATGAATTTGTTTATCAAGAATGCAGAGATAGGGAGGAACAGCGATGGCAGTTAGTTGGCTGAATTATTGCTTTTTTAACCTTGATTTCTGCGGATAGTCTTTTGTCAACACCTGAGCACTCTATTTACTTTAGGGGCAGAGGAAAAATAGGAGCTGGCAGAGGACTTTGAGGCCACGAGCACTTTATGAAACTGGAAGGCAGGAGCCCATTTCTGTGGCTCTTTCTGTCTCTGGCTCCCACACCACGGTTGCTTTGCTTTCATAGATTCATGTAAAATGGTTTAGGCTGGAAGGACCTTAAAGCTCATCCAGTCCCACCCCATGCCATGGGCAGGGACACCTTCCACCAGCCCAGGTTGCTCCAAGCCCCATCCAACCTGGCCTTGGACACTTCCAGGGATCCAGGGGCAGCCACAGCTTCTCTGCCCAACCTCATCCAGCTGCTATTTTCACCAGGATGGGAAGAGAAGTGCCTAGCAATCATAGGTGATTAAAATCTACTGGGAAAAATTAAAATACCTTCTTCAATATTCTTATTTCCTGTTTTGTGGGTTTTCTGCCTAACTTGAGGATGTCTGTCCCCTGTGGTTTTTGAGTTGGCACAATTGTGCCTGTGCCATTGTCAGTCTGGCCTCTCCACTCCCATAGCTTCTTGAACCTGCCCACCATAGGTCAGGTTTGACAGAGGATGCTCAATCTTGTTGAATCTTCCAGGGCCACCTGAAGGAAGATCCACACCACTTACCCTGCTGCAATGTGAGCTTGATATTTCTCTTCTGTTTGGCCTGCCACTGTTGAGCCAATATGTAGTGACCAGCCAGGGAGCAGGAGTTCAGCCTGGCAAGAGATGGGATAGCTGGAAAAACTCTCCTTGGTGGCTTCCTCAGTGATGGAAGGGGTTGAAATGCAATGGAAGATGTGGGAATAAAGCACCAGAGGTGGGTGCTCAGAGGCATAATCACACTTTGGGCTGGGCTATATGTGCCCCTTCAAACCATACTGCATCAGCACCAAACACCTTGGCAATGTTCTGGGTCTCAGCAGGACCAGACCCATCTGGCTCCATCAAACCACCACAGTTTTTCTCCATGAGAATGCTCTGTCCAAATTTCACTGCTGAGATCATGCTCCAGGGTTTTGGTGCTGCTGCTGTGGCATGAAAAATATCTACTTACACATTTTAAACTAGCTACTGCTTTCCAAAGAAGTGCAAAACAATTCCAAAAACCTTAATGAATGCTGCATTTTCAGGCAATTCTTGGAATTCTGCTGTGCTCTGGTGAGACCCCACCTAGAATCCTGTGTCCAGCTCTGGGGTCCCCAGTACAAGAAGGGTGTGGAGTTGCTGGAACAAGTCCAGAGGAGCCACAATGATGCTCTGAGGGTTGGAGCCCCTCTGCTCTGGAGCCAGGCTGGGAGAGCTGGGGGTTTTCACCTGGAGAAGAGAAGGCTCCAGGGAGACATTATTTCATCCTTTCAGTACTTAAAGGAGTTTTAGAAGAATCATGGACATAGACATTTTGGCAGGGTCTGTTGTGACAGAAACAAGAGGTGATGGCTTTAAACTAAAGGAGTATCAGTTTAGATTAGATATAGGGAAGAGATTTTTTTACACTGAGGGTGGGGAGGCCCTGGCACAGGTTTTCCAGAGAAACTGTGGCTGCCCCATCCCTGGAAACATTCAAGGCAAGGCTGAATGGGGCTTGGACCAACCTGGCGTAGTGGGACGTATCCCCTTGGAAAAAGGGGGTTGGAACAAGATGACCTTTAAGGTCTCTTCCAACCCAAACCGTTCTGGGATTATCCTTCGTGACTGTAAGTTCTGTGGCATGTTGTGAAGAAGATGCATTTGTGGGTTTACATAGGAGCAGTTCCTGTCTGTGGCAGCTTTTGGCTGCTGAGTGGGAAATTAAGATGTGTATTGCTGGTCATTCTCTGCCAGCAACTTCAGTGCATTTAGCGCCAGAAGATTTCCTAAAGGCTGAGGTGCCCTGCTCAACATGAACCCTTCCCTGTGTTGTCTTTGAAATCCATGCTGGACACTGCTGGCTCCTGAACAAATGTGTGCAGGAAACCTCCTGGCCCCGGGGTCGTGCCAAGGTGGGTGATAGTGCTGGATCCTGCCACTGCTTAAAATTGTCATCCTCCTAGGTCAGGATTTATAAGAGAGATATTGGCTAAGGGGAGCAATAAGCAAAGCCAGTCTCCCAGGTGGGGTTGGATCCACAGCACTGACTTAAGAGACCAAAAGACCTGACCATGCTGCCTGTTGAGCGTTGGCAGCTCTCTGTGGTGCCCAAAATCAGCTTGTTCCTGAGAAAGGGGAGAATTTCAGGGATCTTTTCGTGTCTTCAGGTTTCCGAGGCTTTGTCTGTGTGACAAATGCCAAGGAATCAACTGCCTGTGGCCAAGGTGGTTAAACCCAGGGAAAACACACCGGGATTTTGCATCTTTTAGCTGAATAAAAAGAAACACCCACCTGGTGGCAGCAGAGAACGGGGAATGGGAGGTTTCGGGCTGGGTGAGTGGTCGTCAGTGATGCCTTAAGGATTGAGGAAAAAAAAACTCCAGGCAACTTTTAGTAGGAGATAAGAGAAGTGAGCAGGAGCTTTAATGAGCCTCCAGGCTCCAGGAATACATTTACACAGGATCCCCCCCTTTGACCCGAGTTT